>CAXAMN010023238.1:0-18144 GCA_963970005.1 Durusdinium trenchii | reverse complement strand
GATTTGGAACCTGGCGGTAGTACAACATTTTGTTTCTCAATTGTTTGTGAAAGCGACTTGTAGCGTAGTCGGAAGTTTTGAAAGAGTTCTTTGTGTGTGGAGATGCTTTTAAGAGACTTTTAATATGTTTTGTGTATTCTTTGTATAGTTTAGTGCTACGGGATATGTTTTGGCTCAAGGCCAATTCGTTTGGCTAGTGTGAGAAAAGGGTGCGAGTGTCTGAGAGCAGCTAGTGCAGCATTTGAAGTTTTCCGAGGTATTCGGAAGTGTAAGGGAGAGGTTTCGTACCGTACCGGACGAGTGTGAGAGCCTGTTGTGAGCTAAAGATCCAGGGGAGGTAGGTAGTCTACCGTGTAAGGTTGCTACCCGGAGTTTTTCGGACAGAGCTGTGTGCACCCCGCAAAAGCTCGTCGTGCAATATAGAGCAATGTGGGAGGCACGTGCACCTCTGTTAGGGAGGCACATTTGAGGAAGGCTTCCTGTCGAATCATCCTCAGTGCTCCAGGAAGTTTTAATGTTTGCAAGTGTTTGCAGTGTGCAAAGGTACCTCCCATGATTTCTATGATTTCAGTTCGTGAGAGATCTACCAATTGCAGCTGCATACACCGTTCGCAGGCACTCGGCCCCATCCAATTAAACTCTGGAGGTAGGGTCAATGCGGTTAAGCCGGCTTCCATGAAGCAGCATTCCGGCAAACATCGCGTCCGGCCGTTCGGCTGGTGCTCCGTCAGCTCGAAATTGATTTGACGCAGCGCTGTACATTTACGAAAGGCACGGGGCATGAGCTCTGCTTGTGGAGTGAGCTGATTGGTGGCATCATGAGTAGTCCGAATCTGCAGAAGCGCACAGCAGCGAGTTGCGACAAACAAAGCTTGGTTCGCACCCAAAGGTGCTGCTTTCACCATCACCGGCAGTTGTTCCATGATTGCATTTTCAAATTCTTGCAGTCGGTCGAACTCCTGAATTTCAATTGTTAGCTGGACTTCATCGCCAGCTAATGTGGTCAAGACCAAATGCACAGTCAGTGCCCTTTCTTCACTCCACTGCGAAGTAGACACTGAGATATGGTCCACTTGAGAGCTTTGGCCTCCAAGTGCAAGGACACGCAAGGGAGGGAGCAGTGCTCGACCTCAACCAAGCGACACACTTGGCGCAGCCAGGGGCGCTCCTCTTTCCACACCACGCACGCGACGGTCGATCCTAGAACGATGGATCCACTTACCGGGCGCGAGGAAACCGAAAACCATTCATTTCCCAAGTGGATCCACTTACCAAAGCCAAGCTCACTGTGGACAAGACCGTCGGTTCCTCTCTGACTGTGTTAGGGTCCTGTCGCGAGACAGGTGTGCCCCACTGGGGTGACTGGGTCACCGACCCGTCCACTCTCTCCTTTAAGAGTGGGCTCAAGTACAGTCTGGCCACAGTGAGGACTGTCTGCGGCAGTTCGAGCTGTGCTCCGTGGGACCGGGAACACTGAAAAGGTGTCTAAGTCTAACCGCCGCTTTGCCTTCCAAGGCCTCCTTGCGGGTCGGGAGTCTGGGAACCTTCGGGAGCATCATACGCGGGTTGGTCCTTAGATTGATGGTGATCATCTTGCGTGGTGGCTTCTTGGTTTCCGTTTCCACGTCCCGTAGTTCTGGGTTCCCTTCGCGGTTCCACGTCACTCGTTCTCAGAGGTTCACCGACCTTGCCTGTTCCCCGATGTCATCAGAGGTTGTGGCCAACCTAGACAGCAGGTGAGGTGGGACCCGTCGAGTACCAATCGGCATCCGGTGAACCGGAGACCGCATGATCACCCAAGGATGTGCGCAAACACAAACGAGGGTGTGACATGTGGGGCCACCCAACATGTCAACTCACGCCGACTAGGGGGTGCGAAGGTACCGTGTTCATTACCGGCGGGGAAGACCTGTTTGTGCAAGCCTTATGCAACCTTCAAAGGCACAGGGTGAGATTGTGGCACCACAGGCAAGGGCGCACTGAAGCACTCCCACCTCTAGAACCACAACATTCTGCAAAAAGTCGAGCATCAAGAATAAGCACCCTGGCATCACCACTGTGGTTAGTGCGTGACATCCTTGAAACACAGCATTCGACACTGTAACCACAGAGCTGGGCAGTTAAACAATGTAAGCGTGCAGTATCGCCATGCCTGTCGCTCAATGGTGTGATATCCCGCCTCAACTTGGACATGTGCGGCAAAGAATGCTTTGGCAGGAAGAATGCCGGTCCCATTCATCGGAACCGAGATTGCTTTGGGGTGGTCCGCATATTCTTTCCTTCTAATTTGTTCCACAACTCGGAGGCGGTTCCAGACAGTGAGTTGGTGGCGGTTGTTCTTCCAAAGCTTCTTATGAATGGGGTCACTAAGGGGCTGTCGGCCTCATCTGACAGAAGTGCCAACTTACATCCAAAGGTGTCAAGGCCATACTTGTTGGCCAATACTCCACTAGGTAGTCTTCAAGCATTTCCCAATGATGGTAAATGCTCAGTGGGACAGTAGTTTCAATTTCATTTCCTGCTAACGTGACAAGCCTTAGGGACAGCGGCAAATGCCTGCCAACTGATCTGCATCGCTGTCTCTGGTATTCATGGTGTTCATGAGGGATGGTGTTGCAGCAGTAGTTAAGGCTGGTTTGAGCCAATGGCCGCCACCATTTATTGCATTGGTTCTGACTGTGCGGTTCGTGCTGGTGGTTCCTTCTGTTCCTCTTCGATTTGGTCGCATTCTGTCGCTTGGATGGGGTTGGTATGGTCATTGACCTGTAAAACTCTTCAAAAGCCGATCCTGTACGTTCATTGTACAGGACCTCCATGTCTTGCAAATATTGCGAGTGGCAAAACCACCCGACCCTGCGACACCACTCCGCCTCTGTGATAGCATTGTGCTTTGGGAGCGCGTGGGGCCGCTCTACTTTGTCTTTGAGGCCAACTGGGCATCCTCCCTGATAGTATTTCTGGAGCAACTCTTGAGGGGTGTAAGTCAGTCCCTTTTTAGCCAGTTTGGCCTTGAGAGAACCACCGCTAGTCCTGTGAGGAGCCATCTGGAGATGATCTCATACTTGTTGCCAATGGAACGAGCTGCATATAGGTGTCTTTAGCTCGGAGGAGGAGGCTTTGCCTGAAGGAGAAACACCCTTGTCCGTCCGGCGGTACACACTTGTCATCTTCAACTTCTTCTGTTTCTTCTTCCACTTGATTCGCTCTATCGAGTGCGCCAGAACCATCTTCTTGCTTTGTCAAAGGAGGCTTTGTTTGCGTGGGGGGTAGCACAGCTTGCCGTACGTCCGGCCACACCACACTGGTACCTCCATTCGAAGAGTGCTCTTATAGGAAGATTGAAAGGAGACTATTTGGCCCAGGTTCCCATCCAGCAGCCCTTGCTCGTAAGCAACAGCAAGGCTGGGAGTATCCGGGAGGGTCGCACCATAGGAGGTGTTTGGACGACACTCATTCTCATAGGTGCCTACCACTATGTACGGGCTGTTTGTCTCGCTTTCCTTATTGTGCTTGTAATTCCCTTTTTCTTGAGTGGCTTCTGTGAAGTGCAAGTCTGTTCTCATACGAGCTATTAGTTTGTGCACTAGCTGGACCGGAAAATACACGTGCAGGTGATGGATAGGGAGGTCTGGCGTGCCCAGGCGTTGATTGCGGCCGAAGGACATTGCTACTGTTTGCATTAGTGCTAGTGTTTTGCCTGTGGCCTCTAGATCCGGCACGCCTCCTTCTTCCTTGGCTGGCTTTCTGCACTGGACGCCCGTTGGCTTCTTCAATTTTGGCTTCGCAGGCTTTGGCGCAGAGGGATAGGAGGCCATACAACCAGTATTTCGGCTCAGCATCTGGCGTTAGCCCTAGCTCGTCCGCCTGCTTGTTTGCGCTGGGGTCCGACTTTAGGAAGTGGAAGAGCGACGCTAGCCGTCTGGCCAACTCCCCTGCAATATTGTTGAAATCACGGATGATACTTGTCATTACTTCCCTTGGCAATCTCGAAACTCAACTCCTCGGAAGTTGAGCTCGGCAACGCGACGGAATAAGGTTACTCTTTAGCGTAACACCGATGTGGCGGAGCTGTACACTGAGGCGCGCTAAGGGCCACTCCTGTGGCAAGTTGGCATACAGGCTGAGCGGAGGCGCAACGGGGGCCAAGGCTGTAGACTCCTCAAAGGCGCTAGAGTCTGCAGGGGCACTGTGTCTCAACGCTTGCATTTGGTACCGAAGTACCGTGTGCATGGCTCTTTGCTCCGCTAGGTGAGTGATATCCGCATCAACCGTTCCCGCTCGGTCATCCTCAAGAAAGATTTCGTCTTTCCTGGGCATGTGCGCCCCAGAGTCGCTTGTGGCCGCTGCTGGCATCTTCGGATTCATGACCGCGGTGGCCGTGGGTCTCGTAGCCGCAATGCTCAACAGTCCAGTCGCAGGGGGGGGGCGGCGCGTTCAGTCTGGATTGGAGTGCGTCAATCATTGCATGTTCAGGTGCCCTCCCCTTTTGTCGCTCAGTCACTTCAGGTGCCTTGGAATGAGTTGACGGGAGTTCTTGCAGCTTGGGCTGCGCAGCGGCCTGTGGGGCACAGGCATCGATAACCTCCTCTCCTGTGTCACTTGTGGGGCGGGTTGGGCTGCTACGATGAGCCGTAGACCGGCTTTCTGCAGTTCATAGTAGCCCCAGGCGGCATCGCAAGATGCTGTCGGCAAAGCAGATGCAGGCCGGGGAGCTACTGCCAACTGTTTACCTGAGTCCTACCTTTCACCCACCTGGCAGGAAAGGGCACTCTTTGAGCCTAACCTACAGGGTCTGCAAGAGAACTGCCAACGGTGGAAGCGGTCCCCACATGGCAGAGGGCGCAGACAGAACCGTTCTGCATGTTCAGCAGGCTGACTGGGAAGAAGACAGCTTCCTTCGACTGAACCTCACCACTCTGGCAGGCACGGTGATGCAGCTCCATGTCCCTGTCAGCATCTACCACACTTGGGAAATGCAGGAGGTACCTGGTCGAGCACCTTCCATGCATCAGTCCCATTGAAACGTTTGGGTGTGAACTCACCTTGCTCAATGCGGATACGCAGGTGGCGCTTCAAGATCCTGTGCAGGAAGAACTCTAGAACACCAATCATTTGTGCTTGATTGTGCACGAGTGCTTTTTCGGTGTTTAGAAAATAATAAGCCGATTATGAAGACTGTCCGAAGGCGATTCGTGTCCCGTCCCTGACTCAGGTCTTGAAGCCAAGGCCTTTCACTCGAGTCCGCCACGTCCGCGTGGATGCTGGCTTTACTGCAATAAGCCGCCAAGGGCGGTATTGCCACTCCTTGCGAATCGTGAAGCTGCCTGATACGGTAGTGACGTTAGGATGTGCTGTCTTCCAAGGCTGTTGCTCCCTACAGGTGGCTGAACTGCCGGGATGCGAGTTCGGTGTTCGAGTATTTGCTGAGTGCTGTGCGTTAGAGAGCGTGGGCAACATTGTTGATGGAGGTTACCATCTGGCAATAGGTGCCATTATCAGTTGCTGGTTCCGCCCGGATGAAGTCAAGGCTGTGTCCCCCTTCGCCCGCCAGCTGCAGTCCACTTACAGCGATCTTTCCAGAGTTGACCTGGACCTGCAGAGAGGTCGGGTGTGGCTGTTGCCAACAAGTGCCAGAGTTGCCCAAGAGCCACTCATAGGAATTCAATACTCTATGCTTTGCAGCCGGTTTGGCGGCACCTGGCAAATAGGCACCACATCCATCCGAGAAGATCACTTGATTGCCTCTGGGCCACGTTTTCGTCCAGTGCCATGCCTCGCCCAATAGAGATGCAAGGAAGGAGCCCAAGAACAACCCCACGGTAAAGGTCTACCAGCTCGAGAAGCAGCCCAAAATCTGCGTAATTAATTTGAAATTGCCTGGAAGACGGCTAACGCGGAAACGGCAGTCAAAGCAGCAGGTGCCACAGCCCAACACTGCATTGTCATACATGGTGAGTCCACTTTCCTTAGCGGGGAAGGGCGCAATCTGGATTATGATCAGGAATGCTTCACCAGGGCAAATGTGGCGCACAGCAGGGCCACCAACCTCACCATCCTTGCCTGCCCTTTGAACACGCAAGGAATGCCGGGGGCCTTGCAGGTACTAGCTGCTCTCCTGCGTGGCGTTCAAAGCATTGACGCCGATGGTGACAAGGAACCCATGATTCGTGGCTCCCTAGATCTCACGCCGATCCAAGTAGAAGAAGCCACTGCTGTCTTCCATCAGGCCCTTATGCCCCACCAAGTATGGTCTGGCCGCCTACCGGTATGTCTAGCAGAGCATCACCAAGGTAAGGTGAGGCGCTCACGCCTCATCTTAGCCGCACTGTCGCATTTGACAAAGGCTGAAATTTCCAGCCTGCAATATGGGCCACATCTTCCGGGAGGCACGACAGAGCACGGGCTTGTCTATGGCTATGCGGTCGATGAGATGCCTACGCCTGGAATGGCTTGTCATCACAGACGGACAAGAACCCGGACATTGGAGGCTACTCCATAATAGCACTGGCTGTGGACAGCGGTGCAGTGTAGGAAATTCCCAACGATATCAACCATCCATGAATGCTGTGGAGCAGCGTGCGGCACAGGATTACACCTTTGAAGCCTTGCATCGTATTTACTTTTATGATGCGTGGAGAACACAGCCGGTCCTCGGCGCCCCAGAGTCCGACCTAGTCCTGCCGCCGCATCCTGGTCTCTTGACACAAGGCTGCTACTGGCCGCCGCGGAATGCAGAGGAGGAGGTACTCTCCGTCTCGGACATTGTCGCCGAGACAGATGACCAAGCCTGCCAAACGCCGACCTCGCCTGAGGCAGCCGATGCCGTCATGACAGATGAGGAGGCAAACGACATTGTCTCGGTCCCCAGCTCCTCTACAGTGCCGTCCACCCTGCCGAGCACGGTCCACCAAGAAGAGGCTGACTCCCCCATGGGAGACAAAGAAGCGGAAACCAATTCATTGGAGGAAGCGGGTGACTGCCTTAGCAATCGTCCAGCGTCCTCCAGTTCACGACCAGTCAATAACGAAACGCTGGAGGAAAATGGAGAGGATTGTAGTGCGATCCCACCGCAAGGAGTTGATCCCCAGGATGACAGCTCCCCGTCACATTCCTCGGAGTCGCCGATTAAGCGAAGACCAGGGTCAAAAGCAAGTGCAGGCAGGGGTCAATCCAAGAAGCTTCGGCAATCAGCAGATCAGGCTTCCCAGCCGCCATTAGGCAGCATCCCGGAACATGGTCAACAGACGGTCACGCTTGAGGACCTTGCTGACCCAGCTGACCAAATGCAAGAGTCCCCAGTCAGTAAGGACCCAGCTTCGCCATCCGAACAGCCGGAAGAGGCACAGAAACACCCCCAAGCCATGACAGAAATTGACCTGGACAATCACAAAAGAATGTAGAAAGAGGAAGCACTGCTGCCACCGATATACAATTAGAAGCAGAGCAGAGAGCCATGCAGGCGCTACATGCACTCCAGTTAGCCTTCGGTACAGCTGCCGATGCTGACACGAAAGGAATAGCACTACCCTCGCTACAGCTGTACAGCGACCTCCCGCGTGAATGGCCCATGGCGAGGTTGTGCATCTCCAACAAGCAAGTTAACCGATTAGTCCGGACATTCCTCTGGCGGAGGGTGGCAGAAAGCGCACTCCATGGCACTTCCTTTGGGAATATCCCAGAAGAAATCAACCGTGACTACATTGCGGACTTGCACCGCATCAGTGAAGCATTTGCTGCACCCCTGGCAAACCTGTTTGCATTTGCCAAGCAAGGACACAAATTGTGCTCCTTCATACCCCAAAAGCAGTTAGCGCTCTATGCGAACCCCCTCTTCTGGCAGTACGGCCTCTTCGCCTTTGTCTCCAGGTGCTGTTCCCACAATAATCAACACAGGCGTCAAATTGCAAACGCAGCAAGGGCAGCCCTGACCAAGCAGGAAAAGTCTAGCGAAAAGGACGTGGACGCGCTCACCTTTATGCAGACTGTCGTCATGTCGTTTGTGCGAGGAATGGAGTATGGAGAACAAACGCTGCCCATCAATGATCTTTTTGTCTACTTTCCGGTGCAGTTGGTTCCAGCCTCAGTGGAAGTGAAGGGAGGCTGCCGCTACCGACCCCGTAAGCAAGGGGAGGAAGACAATCCCCTCCTGGTGGTAGGGGTTTATAGCAAGGAAATCATATATGACCGCTACCCCCGCATGCCGGACACGTCCTGGGCGGCGAGGGCATATACCTGTGGTGCCATTGACCCTTCGCTGGGGCAAGCTATGTCTTTCCCATCCCTCCAATTGAAGTTGCGTATTGCAGTCCCGCTATGGAGAAATGTTGCGGAGGCTAAACACCCCCCAACAGACTCCCAGGATGATGAGTCGGACACAGATTCGCCTGCAAGTGGATCAAGAGAACGATCGCCCAGATACGCACAACCAGTGCCAGTGGGAGGTGTCGAACTGCCGGAAGCGGAAATAGAAGCAGCAGCCGAGGAAGAAGACACAGTCGCGGAACCCACTTATGCTTTTGCGCAAGGGTTTGGACGGTTTGTCATCCGTTACACTCGGCTAGCCACAGCGCTAGGCAACTTTGAGCAGGGCAGCATCCAGACAGAAAGCGCTGCAGTTGCTCACTGGCTGACCTCTGGTAGGGTGGAACCTGCTCTCTCCCCGATATGGACTGACAAGGCTCCCGGGGGAGTTACTCAAACGCTACTACTCCCAAGGCTACCCCCAATTACAAGAAGAAGATCGCCCATACCACCAATATGGTCCGATAGTATACACAGAGGACCGGTGGGACGAGCTTCTTAGATGGCTGTCTGGTGACCCCACGCTCCGAAAGAAGCTGGAACGCCATAAGCAGGAGCTTCGAGAACAACAGGGAGCGGGCCGAGACGATTCTGTGGCTCGCAATAAAGCCCGGCGCACAGCCTCTCCCCCTGGAAGTAGCAGCTCCTCATCGGCTGCCCACCCGCCTAACCGCAGTCAGCCTCCCCCACCGCCCCCCCGCATTGGTGGTGGCAGTAAGGAACCCGTGGTAGCTGCCCAAACCCGCAGCTGCAGCGCCGGCATAGAGTGATTTTCCTCCTGAAAGGGGTGGCCTTAGCCATCTTTCTTCTGTTACTCCCAGCCATGTTTGCAACCACCATCTGCTTGCTGCCACAATTTTTTGGCTCACAGCAGTTAAGTATACAAGTTAGAACTGCCGCCCACAGAGAAGATGCCGACGGAGCAAGACCAATATGAAGTCTGCATCGATCTTGTGACGATGGCAGGAACGGAGTATACTATGCAAACTAACATCACTCATTATGAAGACATGATGCAACTGGAGGATGATATACTTTGCTTCCTACCAACCGTGTCTGACATTGATGTTTTTGGCTGTGAGGTTGATCTTATCGACTTTGCTACCCAGCTACCCTTGCCAGCAGCCTTCCACACAGCACTAATGCAACAAAGGAAACTGCAGATTGTGGTTCGGCCATGTATGGTAGAAGGCCACTCAATTTGGCAATTCCAAGAAGGTGATAATGAGAACTACCCCAAAGCAGTTCGAGTCCCTATCAATCCGCGTAGAGAAATTGCTGACAGGGCGTTCTATGCGGCGCCTATGCTCCGGCATGTGGAGATTGCTGAAGGAATCCAGCATGTAGGATTTGCGGCCTGGCAGGGGTGTCAGCAATTACAGTAAGTTTGGAAGATGGAGCTTTTCAAGGCTGCTATGCCCTTCGAGAAGTGGTGGCCCCAGGCTGTGTCCAGTTCAGTCGAAGAGTGTTTGCGGAGTGCTGCTCTCTCAGCAGAATCGGTGGTAGCCAAGCGGCAAATGACGACAATGTCCTGGCGCCAGGAGCGCAGCTGGGCCGATATGCTCTCGAGAGCTGCCTCACGCTTACATCCATCACCTTTGCAATGGACCAAACCAACAAGGCAAGAGCGCTGCCAGAGGGAGCATTCTGCGGGTCGGGACTTTCACAACATCGGCCCACGGGCTTGTGAAAACTGCAAGCGACTTGTAGAAGTCAATCTTATGAGCACAGATATCACAGCCCTTCTCACATCTACCTTCGCTCACTGCGTGGCCATGACTCACATTTGGCTGCCGCCACGCTTAACGCAAATTGGTAAGGAAGCTTTCCTCAGCTGCATTGCGCTCCAGGAGGTGGTCATTCCGACCGAGCTCCAGGAAATCGGCATCCGCGCCTTTTGTGGGTGCGAGCAGTTAAGAGTTTTTCCTCTCCTTGACCTGGGGGAGAATGACCAACACATACAAGCAGAACACAACGCGTTTTTGCTATGTGACAATTTTGAGCAACCGTTATGGGTGGAGCTGCTACCCACCGAAGGACCGGATTCGGACGCATTTGATGAGGAGCTTTATACGGAATTTCCTTGACCTTTAGGTATCTCATCAAGTAACCATGGCGGGTGCCTTAGCACCAGTCCTGGTAGGCATCTGTCCATTGTGCTGCCCTCTGGCTCAAAGAGTTAGGACCCATCTCGAAGCAGCTGTGCAGTAAAGTAAAATCAACTTATTCACACACAGTTGGCAGACAGTGGTTCAAATTCTGCTGCTATGACACCCTCCATGGAGCCTGCCGAATCTTCCGGAGCCAGCACCCCCCCGGAGAGAGAGCCGGTGATGGATTGTTGCTTAGTGCTAACTACTCTGTCGGGAGTGACGCTTAAGGTCTCTCTCAGCATTGCCAAATTCGACCGTTTTGCGGACTTGGAGGATCATGTTGTGGATTACCTCATTTCCGTGACTGACCTCAAAGTGTTTGGGTGCTCGATCGAATTTTTGCACTTGGCCACACAGACCTATTTGGAGGACCCGATTTGGGACAGACTGCAACAGAGTATGGAATACTGCATCATTTTCAAAAATTGCAGTGAATTCCTGCCCTCGCACGAACTTTTAGAAGGGTATCCCATTGACAAAGTTCCGCTTGCTGTCCATGTCCCCATGAACCCAGAAAGCGCTGTCCCAGAAGGGGCTTTCGCAGGAGTGCCACGCCTACGTCATGTCAGCGTAGAGTCAGGTATTCGCCTTATTGGCCCAGAAGCGTGGCACTCATGCCGTCAGCTCCGAATTGTCAAGCTGCCGTCCACAGTCGTTAGCATCTCTGACAACGCATTTCGAAGCTGTAAACTGCTTAATAGTGTCACTGCTCCTGGTTGCCGAGAGTTCGGCTACAAAGCCTTTGACGAGTGCTGCTCACTGCAGTGGGTCCATACCACTGCAGGAATTGCCAATCGGTTTAGCAGCTGCACCAAGTTTGGGCATTACCTCTTCAGAGGCTGTATCAACCTTGCCGAATTTACCCTGCAAGAGAGTCCCTCCCCAAGCGAGCTGCCGTCGCAACCCACTGCCAGGGAATTGGCCCTAGGTTGCCTCAGCTCAACAGGGATAGCTACACTAACGCTACCGCAGAGCTTTAAAGTCATCGGAGCACATGCCTGTGACAACTGCCACCTGCTCAAGAATGTTGACCTTTCGAACACAGAAATCGAGGAAATACAAGAATTTACCTTTGTGCACTGCACGAGCCTCAAAGAAGTTCGTCTCCCGAAGACACTCCATACGATTCGAGTTAAGGCCTTTATGAATTGTGCGGCCCTGCCAGAACTTGCTATACCACCCTCACTTAAATACATAGCGAGCAGAGCTTTCTTGGACTGCACTGCCTTCAAGAGGCTAGTCAAGTTGCCCGGCCGGCGTAAATGGCGAGGGGTGTATGCTGAAGAAAACGCCTTTGCCATTTGCCCAGACATGCGATGGCCACCATGGCTACACATGATTCCGGACACAGGGTATATCTCTGGTGTAGCCTAAACTGCCCCTGTCCAAATGTAACAGCCTGTGGTTCTCCCACAATCCATCCAGGATGGGCGCGAGCCTTAGCTCGAGTCCGGCCAGGTCAACTTGTGCCCTTGTGCACGACGCAAGCCATTCGTGCATGCAGTCTCTAAGCCAAGGGAGTAGATGGCCACTAACGCTCTGTACTGGGGCGTGACGAAACTACACATACCTACCCTGCAGCTCTAACGGCTCAAGCTAGAGTCCTCAAGCTAGTGATGTGCCAGCTGCTACGCATAGGCTCAGTCCTCACTGCTGGAGCTGCCAGCAGCTGCGAACTGTGGATTTGTCCCAAACGGATGTCATTGAAATTTTGGGTTCAACCTTTGCACACTGCTCACAGCTACAGCAACTCAGCCTTTCCCGAAACTTACGCATCATTGAGCAAGAAGCCTTTCTTAAGTGCACCTCGCTGCAAGAAGTCTGCATCCCACCATCCCTGCTTTACATTGCTCGGCGTGCTTTTGCAGGCTGTACGCAGCTTCGAGCAGTTCGTAAACAAGGGAAAAGCAAAACATGGCGAGGTACATATGCCCGGCTCAATGCTTTTGACAAACGCCCCAATGGCTCCGATTCCTGCCGCCAAATGCCAATGACCAATGGAGAGACGACTTCTAAGCAGCCACACGCTAAGCTGGCAAAGCAAATGACAGTGGGAATGGACTGCTATTCTGCGGTCTCAATTTTGTGAGCCAGGTTCAAGAAAGCTCAGGCTAAGCCATCCTTTCGGCCCCAGTAACTACGTTACAGTGAGCCTGTAGGAATGAGAGCCTTAGCTTTCGCTCCTAATAGGCGGGTGGTAGAAAATGGTAATGGCAGGTTGCCAGGGGGAACCTTAGTTCTCCTTGCAGCGGCCACGCCATGACCATTGCTGTACAAAGAGGCACAAGTACCATGCTAGGATAGGTCCATGTTTCACTGGTTTCACCCGGGCCTTGCACGCAACAGGAGACTTTTTGCAACTCAGTGCCGCTCTCTCTTTTTGAAACAGAGAGTACCACAATGGCACTCCTTGAATGATAAGGGGTGCAAAGGTGACCTCCCTTCGGGGGGGACGGCGCCACCATCGTCAGCAAACCCCTTTCGGTGTCTCTGCCTCTACTGCCTGACAATCGACATGCCTCTCGTCTCTGTCGTGCAATCAGTTGAAAGGGTTGTGCAACGAGATGGGCCTTTTCCATGGCTTGCTAGGCAGAGCAGCAACTGACTCCCCTGGGCAAGGATCAGACTGGCTGACAATCAACAATGCAGGTCTTGCAAAGCACCTGATCATCGTCTTTGCCATTCGATGCAGTGGCCCTCTTGGTCACAGCTTGGTGGGTGGGGCGAGGCCCCTTTGATAGGCTTCGCTGCACTCCGCTCTTGCGCCGACCATGCCGTCCGACTTTCATAGTGAATTCAGGCCCTTAGTTAGTTAACAGTCAGCTTTTGTCTTTTTCACATGTCTCACCCTGGTACAGAGGAAACGCGCTTAGAGGAGGGGGAATTGTGGCTTCTGGTTCCTGTTTCTTGTTTGGGTTTGTTTTTTTTTTGTTTGCTTGTTTTTGGGTTGCTTGTGTTCTTTTCCCCCTCATCACGTTGCGTTTCCTTCCCTTTCAATGATGACCTGGGCACTCCGCCTACATGGCGTCCGCACTCGTGGAAAAAAAAACTCGGAGAGGACACATACCACATAGGCCATAGAGCTCTAGAAAATTGCAAAATGCTTACCCGAGTCGACCTTTTCAACACGGGCATTCACATCCTTCACATGCACACTTTCGCGTGCACACTTTCGCGCAGCGCCACAGCCTAGTTACGATTGGCTGCCGAACTGCCTGAGTGAGATTAGAGCAGAAGTGTTTGTAGGGTGTAACGCCTTGGCAAGGCTGACTCTTCCGGACAGCATTCGCTATCTAGGATACAGGGCCTTTGGGGACTGTACAGAGCTCTCCTCCCTCGAGTATGCATGGAGCAAGCAGAAGGCATGGCGATATCCATATGCGGCTGACAATGCCTTTGAAGGATGCCTCAAACTGACGACCCCTAAATGGCTCCACCGCATCCCGGCTAAGGATAGCGACTGGATTGCCCCGTGTTACTGACTGAAGTGAAGGAAAGCCCAGCAACAACTCCTATAGTAGAGAATGGCCTGAGTGAGCATGGACGGTCACCCAAGCAGCTGCCTCTCTGCACTGTGAGGCTCAAGCCCCCAGTAGCTAGTACAGGCACAGGGTATACTGCTGCCATGCAGAGTGACATGGAGTCGCAAACGAGCTCACTTGTCAGCCATGAACGACAGCTTGTGGTCTACCTGCAGTTAACGTCTCTCTCAGGAGAAGAATACCAAGTCATAGTCGATCTCCAAGAATTTGATCGCTTTAATGAGTTTGAAACTGCAGTCCTAGAGCAGCTCCCCACAATAGGAGGCACCAGCGCATTTGGTTGTGAACTCACCTTTGTTAGGCAAGACACCGGGCAGCTCCTGTGCAGTCCGGTGTGGGACACCCTCAGAGATTGCAACCAGTTTCAGATCGTCGTTCGCCAATGCTGTCAGTGCGCAGAGCACAAAGGCCAGATGCGGAAGAATGCAAAAGCAGTCCGAGTGCCTGTCACCCGATCAGGGCAGGTGCTCCCCCACGCTTTCACACATTCGAGTGATATTAGGCACCTACGAACCGAAGCAGGCGTACACACCATTGGGGAAGCGGCCTGCAACTGGCAACACTGCGCCAGGCTTCTCATAGTGCACTTGCCCAGTACACTACTATACTTGAAAGAGGGAGCCTTTCGATGCTGTTATGTGCTCCATACAGTCACTGCCCCGGGGTGTATCGACTTCGGCTGCTGGGCTTTCGAGGAGTGCCATGCGTTGGCCTGGGTTGGAGACCCAGACCAAAGAAGCAATCAATTAGCGCCGCAGGCGAGGCTCAGTGTCCGAACATTTGAGAAATGTCGCACCTTGCGAACAATTGGCCTGGACAGGACTAAATATAACCCACGAGACCCGCACAGGGTCGTTCCAGAAGGCTGCTTCCTAGGGACAGGGCTGGAAACGATTGACTCCCAAATGACTTCAGCTGGATCGGGCCAGCAGCCTTTGAGCACTGTATAAGATTGCAGACAGTGGACATCTCCCGCACCGGCATTCAGGAAATCGTAGGAAGCGCCTTTGCAGGCTGCAGCCAACTGCAGTGCATCAAATTGTCTCACACGCTGAGGCGCATTGGCAGAGAAGCCTTCAGGAAGTGTAGCTCATTAGAAGTCCTACACACTCCACCCGCCTTGTTATACATCAACAAGCGAGCTTTTGCTGACTGTACACAGCTCTGCAGACTCGTCCGGATGGGCAAGAAAGGCAAGAAAGGAACTTGGAGGGGGACCTATGTAGAGCACAACACCTTTGAAATGTGTACCAAATTAACACTCCCGTCGTGGATTCGATCTCTTCCCAAGCCAGATGCAGGGAAAGAAGAGTGGGAAGAATTCATGATCAGTTGTGCAGAGGCCACTCTTAGTGATACGACACGTTCGTAAATAGCATGTAATGATCTGGCAATAGTACCAAAGGGCAGGATTGCAGAAGGTCTATGCCTTTCGGCTCCTCCGACCCTCCTACCGGCCCTGCCCGCACCACTGAGTAGATAGCCAGCTCCCCTGGCTGCCTTCCAAGAGGTGGTCAGGGATGGTACAGTGTACAGAAGACTAGCACCAGGAATAGCGACGTTTCACCCAGGTGTTTCACCTAGTTCATGGGGCTTGCATGACTGACCGAACTCAGAAGCACTCGAGTGACCCAGGGCCACTGCGGCACCTCCTTGGGCACAACTCGACACCACGCTTGCTTTTGTCCCTGTGCAACGGTCATATAGGTAAGCTGTCTGAGACGGACGGTCCTTGGAGACCAGGTTGGCTCGGTGCCTTTTTCGTTCTTTGGCACTGTCACCTGGTCTCTCGTGCTCCTGCCTCCCCCGCTGGGGGAGGCGGTGTCCTGATTGCTGATGCTCCGACCCTCACGTGCCTCCGCTTGTCTGGCACGTTGCTGCGGAGACTTCCGTTTTCCAATGTCCTGGATGCAGTTGCAGCACGTGCAAGATCAAGTGTAGCCAAGTGGAATGATTATAAGAGCATAAGTTGAGGCCAGTGACCAATCCTGTACTCCCACCACCATTCGCTAGGCCAAAGCTCTCCCTAGGTCCTTTGCGCGCACGCATTCTTTGATACAAGTTGCGCAGTGCCTTGCTTTACATGGACCTAGCCGAACCGAATTTGCACCTCACTCTCGCTTTCAGTCTGCTCAGGCATATACACACGCAGTGCACCGTTGGAGGAATACGTTCCTGCCCAAACGCAGATTGCATCAGAATGCAGTTTCGCCCTGGACGTCCGGTACTGAGAGCGGCTGGAAATGAATTCATCGCCCCGTTTCACCACTGTGTTGGTCCTCGGATCCGCACCTTTTGCTCTTTTAGACTTGTACGGACTTGAGCCTGACCCTTTTGGTTCTGTTTGCCGGTTGTTGTTTTGTTGGGGTGGTTTCTGGGTTTTTTGTTTGGTTTGGTTCCTTTGCTCTCTTTGGCCAGGCTCATATCCTCACACCCCTCTTACGAATTCAACACGGTGACTTGTGCCTCTCGGCACACATAGCGCCCCTACCCGTGCAAAAAAAAACTCCCTCTTGTCGGCACCTCAGCTTGGGATGCTACTAGGGGCTCCTGGCCTTCCTACTGGGTGTTAGGTGTTTCTTTGACGCTACTAGACATTCCTGGCCTCACCACTACTTGGGGACGAAGAGTCTCACACCACCTTTGGCGCGGAGCTTAAAAATCTTGCCTTCCCTCGGGGAGGCGTGTGTGTGACCCTTGGAATCATAGGGATCCTTTCGGATTGTCTTCGCTTCACAGTTGTTTTTTTCCTTGTGTTGCAGTTTTTTTTGCACGGGTGGAGGTGCTGTGTGTGCAGGTTTTGCGCAAGTCACCTTTGTCGATTTAAGATCGAGTTACCAGCCAGGTTGCGAGGCAAAAAGGAAAAGCACCAAAAAAGCAACAAACACAAAACCACCCCCCAACAAAACCAAACACAAGACCGCAGGGGCAACCTGTAAAGTAACTCGTAAGGCCATGAAGGCATGAAGATAAGTGAAACAGGGGCATGCAATGAATTCCAAAGTGCACTCAGTAGTTCTTGTCCATCAACGAACTGCAAAGAAGATGCAGGGGCGTGTGCACTGTGAAGCATGTAGAGGGCAGGTAATACTCTCACGGCAGTGGGCATCACTGTGCCGCCATTGGCACTTTGTAAGAAGATAGTTAGGCCAGGCTTTGCAACTTGGCATGGTAAAGTCTCTTCACGAAAACATGATGCACCTTCAAGGGTGCACACGAGTGCATTGGTATGGTCCATAAGGTTCAAAATTAGACACTTTAAGTCAGGTAGCTTGCTCGACGGCTGGCAGCAATGAAGGCGGAACCTGGTGGGCAACAATTGGGAAAACCACAGACTTCACAGTTTTTTTCTTTGTGTTGCAGGGGGACTGGAGCCGGTTTGCCTATCTAGTCCAACGAAGCTGTGGCATTTCGGCGGATGTCTGATCAACCACTTGTACCTGCACAATTTTTAAACCTTTGGTAAAGAGCTAATGCACTCGGCAGACATGAACGAACGTCGTCAGCCTGCTCGATCCGCGATCGTCGATGGGTTTCTTCCGCTTTGGGCCTTCTTTCCTCTTAAAGTCCTCCATTCCCGTGGTTCGTGCTTGTTCCCTTGGGAATTGAACCCTAGGCCGGCGTGTGGCACCGCTTTCAGTTCAGCACACCCTATCCTGAGCGTGTAACCCTTGGAATCATGGGGTCCTTCTGGATTTTTCAGGTTTGCCTTTCTGTTTTGTTTCACAGCAGGGGGCACCGGAGGGGCTGTTGAGACCGGTGCTGACAAAGACACTCATCAGTCACCTGTGATACAGTTGGAGACGTCCAACTGCGCACCTGCAAATTTTCCAATTTTCTGCATGGCGTGAGGCTAAGCCAAGAACCTCGAAGAGTTGCAGAGTTTCAGATTTGATGTTTTCTTTGAACTGCAGATGTGAGCGGAACGTCGTCAGCCTGTTCGTCCGCCGTTCGTGTTCTTCCTCTTTGGGCCATTTCTCCGTTTGAAGACTTCCAGGCTCCGATGGTCCTCACTGGTACTCTCAGGAATTGGAACCCTAGGCCGGCGTGTGGCACCGCTTTCAGTTCAGTACACCCTATCCTAAGTGTGTTTGGCCTCGTGCCAACCCGGGATGAGCCCGCAGAGTGCCTCCCGTGGACCCGTTGAA
>CAXAMN010023237.1:0-18153 GCA_963970005.1 Durusdinium trenchii | reverse complement strand
CCTCTGAGACAGCAGCTCTGTGGCCAGGGTCTGGCCTGCCGCAACATGTAAAAGTGGAAAAGTGATCTCTGGTAAAAAAAAACCAAATACGAAGTGGAGGCTATCGCTAGTAGGTTCCTTTTGCTAGTTACTAGGTTGGAGGCCATCGCTAGTAGGTTCCTTTTGCTATTAGTAATGTTAGTACCAACTGGATCCCGGATGTCCATTGACAACTTTACGAAGTCTGAAATCTGAAACATGACTTGGAAAAAACAGTGACTTCTTATTATTGTTTTGACTACAGGCTCCAAACCTTTATATTACTAAATTTTAATTAATATGTCGTTGTCCAACATGACAAGTCATGAATGCTGTCCAGGAGTGCAACAGTCCGAGCCATGATCCAACAACAACTACTAGCAATCAACAAAAACTCAATGGAGACATTCATGGAGCAAATGCCACAGTACTTGTATTTAAGATACTATACGACGAAGTCCAATGAATGATTTAATTGCAGGGACTGGGACTGAAAGAGTCCAGGTTTCATCACCCTGAACCAACGGAACGGCTTTTCCACTCGCAATTCATAGTACACAGAATATTAAATATAGTCCGAAGCAGAAGTCCAACGAATCAGATCTGACTTTCTGTCTGACCAACTGTCCGACCAAGAAAATCATTAAAAGTACGACCTCAAAGTATGACCTCACTTCTTCTTAGATCGTCGTGTTTCTCCATAGCGTAACGTGGTTGCGTCCGAGTAAGAAGTCCTGACGTCAGAATCTGATTCTGGCCCGTCTTCAAGCTCCGGCGCAAGAGTCCTGGGAATTTGGATGGGTTCCTGGAGTCTGTGCACACAAGCATTCAGGCGCAATGTGCACCAAAATGCCGCAGCAAAGCATGAGCTCTCAAAGGCATTCCCTGCCAAGTCCTTGAGCAATGCCTCCGACATTCCGGCATAGACGTCCTCCGGGTCCGACTCGTCTCCAACCCAAAGGCCCTGGAGACGCAATGACTCCAGTCCAAGCAAAGGCCTACACCTGCTGGTGATATACTTTTCACCCCTGGGTGTCAGGCAAGGGACGTACGGCGCAAGCTCTGTGAAGTTGAAGTTTTGAGAAAGGTCTACGGCGCGAGCTTTATGCTCTGGGAAATGTTTAACCCCAATTCTATAAAGCAAAGACCTCTTCCTCCTTGTCAATGTCCGAAGGTAAGGCTCCGACCTGGCTCCTTCTTTGAAAGCCTTCTTCCAACCACTGGACACTCCGACCCTTTTCTGAGAAAATCTCCGACTGAACTTGTGTGTCAAAGGTAGTAATTGTTTTCGTCGATGTCGTGCAGCCAACCTTTGGCACTTCTTTCTCATGGCTTCATGGAATTTGAGCTCCGACAAACTCCTAGCAGGAGAAGTTGAAGTCAAGAATAAAACATATGTTCGACTAGTGTTATTAAAACTATGGTAAGGCCAGAATCCTTGATGTATTCAAAATAAGTGGAAACGTAAACAAGCCACAGGCAAAAATCAAATTGACAAGTCAAAAAACAAAAACGATGCAAAACAAATTAAGGAAAGAACAAAAAAAAAATCACAGTTTGAAAATGGCAAAAATCAAATACACATCAACAAATCAAAAACTATCAACACAATCAAATACAAAATTAATAAACAACACATAAAAGAAAAAACACAATGTTCACAAAAAACAAAAACAGAAACACATGGAAATTGTACAAAACAAATCAAATAACATTCAAAACTAAGTCAAAGAGAGTCAAAAGAACCGTTAAACAACCCAAAAGCAACAAAGCGAAAATTTGAAAACAAGTGCAAACTATTTCGGGTCTGGGCCAATTGACTTTTGACTTTTGGGACTGACTACTAAGTTGACTTTTAATTTTGAAAACAGGCTCTCTCCAATGAAAGATCTTTATAATACTACTAGTGATTTACAAAAACAATACTTGGACATAAAAACAACAATGAATCATTGATCAAACTGCAACAAACCAAGCCTTCACTCACAAGCCAGGCAGTTCACTCAACCACAATTGGAAACACTGGGAACAATCAGTCCTTGGACGCACCAAGTATGATTCAATGGTGTTCTCCGGCCATCCAGTCAGAGTGGACATCAGCTCATTGAGCGTGTCTGTAACACAGTCTTTGGACATCTCGGCTTTCTGTAGCGCAGTCCGGCTGAAAACTGTCATCCACACCCGACTCCGACTCTGAGGAACTCCAAACAGGCGAGGAGACAATTGCCACACGTGCAAATGCAACCCCAACTCTGACAGCATTGATCCGACCACGTCGAGGTTAGAAGGTCCTCCACCTTTTGGCTGGTGAGCCAAGCTAGCCACATTCTCCATAAGGCAAACTTGTAGAGGAGCCCGTCGTTTCTTCAAATACCCGACAATACCTCCAAAGACCGACCCAGTTCTGAGTGTGCCATTGGCAACACAGTTCCTGTTCGTGTCCGACCTGCTGTGTGGGTTTAGGGGTGAGATGTCCTGGCAAGGAAAACCTGCAGCCATGGACTTTACCTCCGGCACCTCCTTGGCCTTGCCCTCCAAAAAGCACCAGGCCTGCTTCTCCGACAATCAACGACATCGCCAAACAATGCCTGGCAGTCCTTATGTACGGCGTGAATGAACCCTCTTTTCTTGGGGTCAATTTCACAGGAAAACCTGTGAGAAAACTTGCCTCCGACGTTGAAGTGAGGCAATGCCCAGTTCCAGAAGTCACGACAGACTAGGGCTGGAATGTCCGTCCCACTGCAAATTGAACCAAAGTCTGGCTCTGACCAAATATCCTGAAGATACATCCTGAAAACGTCAGTTTCGTCCGGCCTCATTAAGTTTGCCCAAGCCTTGAAAAGTCCAATGCATCTCTGTGGTCCAGAGTCCAACCTATTGAATCTCACAACGTCACCATAGTGCTTGCACACTGGAATCTTTGGAGGCTCCAGTGGCAGTTCCATTGCTCTCCAATTGCTCCGACGCTGGTGGGTGTCCGATGCAAGTAGATTCTAACGTGCAGTGAAATGGGTTTGGCAATGTATGTAAGTAAACCTTTAGAAAGCACTGAGACATATGATTGAAGTAATTCTTTGCAACATCACACACTTTCATTGAAGAGTTGTCCTTGCTTCATAAACACATATATTATATAATATATATATACTATATAGTTAAACCTGCTTGAGTTAGAACAATTGTAGTCCTGCTTGAAAATGTATGTATATACACACTAGACCTGCAGTATTTCCATTGAACTTAACAAAACCTTGATCGAGAGCTAAATGTAAAACATAGAGTTCACAATTGAATCATTGCCAGTCAAACTTCAACAAGAATATGTTGTTTGATCAAGAGCAAGTGTAAATGTTGTTAAGATCTATCCAAAATTTGGAGAAGTAGATATGACGCTGTTCAAGAGGCAGTGCCCTTATTGAACTTATTATTACAGTGCGAAAGAATTCAACATTGCAGCCAAATGTGAACAACGCAGGCAATGACTCCTTCCGTCCTCACTCCATCAAGTTTCAACAACTGGAATGTACAACAAATTGGCAAGATCCTTTTTTATTCTCCGACAGCAGCTGGGTCAGAATCGACCAAGTGGGGTGCACATTCTATTGATGTCTTGCAGCTCTGCTCGCTGATCCTCCGTCCTGACAAGGCTTTTGATAATATTAATAGCACACTTGTCCCCATCCAAAGTCCGACGAAACCTTAACGGCAGAAGTGACCTCATTCGTTCGACCATTGTTGCTGCTTTATCTCCGACCTGTGGCGTCAAGCAAGTCTCTGGCCACAAGGGTTCGACACTGAAGGCAAAGCAGTCCCATGCCACCGACGCCACTGCCCAATTGTCTGCCTTCAGGCTGACTCCGACCTTGACTGAGAGTTTGAGCATATGACACTGAAACCTGTTTGTTTGCTTCCCAATTTAGATAACTGATCAAATAACTATTGTTTCTAGTAGCTCACACCCAGATTTGAAGAGCTACGAGTCTTTGAAAGTGTGCCCCTGCTTGCGAGGTGGCTGGTGGCTTTTGAACCAAACAGTCATCCTCCTAGAGGTCCTGGAGGCCAACTATGCCAAGGCAACCCCCTGCCATTGGAATCCCCTTTGGAAAAAAATATGTGGCATTTTAAATATATATATATATATATCTTACATGTATGATTCTTGACTTGAGCAATCTGATTATTCAGGATTATACTAAGCCCTGTGCCTTTCTTTCTCCGGCAATCAGGCACTCTGCTGGGCGGTATCCAGTGGCATAGACACTATCTCCATAAACAGTGATCCGGCCTTCGTTGCCAACCTGCCTGCTCAAGCCAAAGTCTGAAATAGCCACCCGTCCAATTGTAGTCAGTGATTGAGGGAAGAACAATATATTGTTTGTTTTGATGTCACAGTGCAATACCCTTTTGGCATGCATGTACACTAGTCCGGCCAAGACCTGTTTGAAAAGTTTCCAAATCTGGCACTTATTCTCGGACCATGGTTCTGGAGCCCGGCGAAGCTTCTTGCAAAGTGCAAGAAGGTCCGACTGTGCGACCTCCATAGCCAAGGCTATGACTCCGTCCTCAAGATTCAGCAACTGGAATGTCCGACAAATATTGGGATGTCCTGCCAATGAAGTCATGAGGGCATGCTCCCTTGCAAGATCAGCTGAGCGAAATGCCTCTGATGCTGGACCCTCCGACACTTCTGGATGTGAAGGGGCTTGGTCCGACGAGAATTTCCGATGGGGAACCTTCAAAGCCACTGTGCACCCCAACCAGTTGCATAAAAAAAATGCGACCATAGGTCCCTTGTCCAAGCTCCTTCTCTACTTTGATTTCCTCCGACATTGTAAAGGGAATTGTCCCAAGCGTAAAACAGCGCTCCAATGAGTCGGTGTCCTCCTCCTGTTTCTCGTCCGGCTTGCTGTAGTAGACTGAACGCCACCATCTGCAGCAATCCTGCTTTTTAATCTCATTGCGCTTGTAGTTGTCCTTGGCTTCATTGATGTAAAGGTCCTTCTCTTCTGGCCGGCAATGTTTCCTTATTAGTGTCCGCACACTAAAATCAATCTGAGGGTTATTAAAGTCAAAAATACAAGCTTATATATTAGTCAGCTACCAAAAAACTAAAACACTGATTACAAAAGCCTTGATTTGTACACATAATAACTATCCGTATTCATGTCAGGGGGCCACCTGAAACGGTAGTGTTCTTGACCTTTGAGTGGCTTCTTGCCAACAATCCGGCGCTTGAGCTTGCCAAAGCGTGGTGGGGAAACCCCACGTGCTTTCATAGCTGACATGAACAAGGCGTATGCAGAAGGCATTGGCTTTGTGCCAGCTTCTGCATGCGTTGCCCTCCGCCCCATCTCTTCCCGGCCCGGCAGTTCTAAGTCCGTCCTAGTGCCACTAAAACAAAAGACATGAGCTTGGACCAACACAAGTGGTATTTTATAATTAATGTATCTTAATATGTGTTCTTTTGAATTTTTGACCTGAAGATTGATTGGGGCAATTGCATTTCCATCGACATGTCTTGCCATCCAACACACCAAGCACTTTGTGAAATAGACTGAATAAAATCAAACAAGTTTAAATGGGTCACTGATCATCTGCCTACAACTCAAAATAAATATGGTGCTGTCTGTGGCATTGAGACTTCATTGGCACATATCATCGGTTATTGATCTAAAAGCTTGAATCAAATATGATGATTCACAGTAGTTCACTGTCACTGCATGAGAAGGTGAAACATCTCAACAAACACAAAAACAACCTTAGTCAGTCAGAAATGTGTGCGCCACTGTTTGCACTGGCATCAATGTCCAATCACAGGCTGGAATGAAGTGAAGTGCAGTCATATGCTTTCTGGCATGTCAAATAATTTCACTATTTAGTGGATTGGTTGCAACCAAGTTAATGTGTAGCACGCAAACAAGTCCAAGGTCCAAATTCATAAGCTTTTTGCTGGGGTGCAGTAGCAGCAGTAGAAGTGGAACGTGGACAGCTTAAACACTCCGACCCTTAATCAAGAGACTGGGATACAATATACACACTGCGTTTGTAATATAGGCAGTGGCCCCAGCCTGACTTGAAGCCAGAATTGAATTCAGTTGCAGCACCAAACTGAACACATCATGCCTCTAGACTCATCATTTCTTGATGCTGGACAGACTCAACCAAATACAATAAACACACTAATTGCTAATGAACTACAACAACATATGAACTACTTACTTGATCATACAACAACTGATCCCACATCAGTCACATCATCCAGATCAATGAAACAATGATTAGAATTTAAATGTCCAGCTCCGGGCAAGCCATCTTTAATAAACAAAAGATTGGCCCCAGCCTCCGGCTCATTATTCAGACAATGACTTCAGTTTGGTGACGACCTTATCTGGCATGACATGGCCTTCATGTTGTTCGACCCAAGACCACCCTTGCCGCACACATTCAGCAGCTGCCCTCTTACTGCCAATTTGTGTCCAAGAGATACTCCGGGCTGCTTGTCCATGAGGTCCCCTGTACGACAATCGCCAACGGCCATTAAATTGGTCGGGCCATGCGTGCACATTATCTGGAAGGAGGCAACGCATCTTCTCGTCCACAGTGGAGTTGAGCTTGGCGTAGATGCGCTCAATGTCCTTTTGTCCTTTCTTACTATCCGATACTTGCGCCTTTATTTTTTCCTGACGCATTGGTTCGGCCTTTTTCCATTTGTCCGACGGTATGTTTTTAATAGCTGACGCATACAGCTTTGCAACCTTTGGCCGCAAAGCCGTGGCAGACACCTGAGATTTCCGACGTGAGAGCTCCTTCAGGGCTTTGTCCTGATCACCCACCAAAAGGGTGTCCCGCACCACTTCCTCTAGGTCCTTGTCCGACGCTTCCGGGGTCCATTTTTCAACCTCCGACCTGTGGCAAATACGCTGTATCACTTCCTCCTCCGTCAAGGTTGGGTCCTGGTGCAGCATGGCAGTCACTGCCAGGTGGTGTCCTTCCTCTTGCTGAAGGGGGGAATCCGAAGTCTTCCAATCACAGGCCTGACACAACTTCCGCAGAAGTGGTTCTGACACTCCGGCAAAACCTTGCGCAGCCAGAAAATCCACCAGATTATAGGTACCTTTGGCCTCCATCACCAAGCCCTTGTTCAATGAACAGCCACATGATGTCCGACCTGTCAAATGAGCATGGTGTTTATTAAGTATATTATTAGTATTACAGAAATCAAATTTAACTACAGTAGTACAGTTACATGATGGAAACATTGACAAGCTGAGGTATTGCTATGAGAATGAGCTGAACATTTGGCAATAGGATTGGGGGCCAACAAATCTTGATTCTATGAGTTTAACATCACCGTATTGCAGTGGTATGACATCCACCTCAATAAGCTGCAAGAACATCTTGGACCCTTAAACAGGAATGAGATCATTGAGCAACATGGTCCAGTGATGGAAATGAATTAGATAAAACAAAAATGCCTCTTGATTGAACATACTGAGGGTGAGAGAGAGAAACAAAGTGATAAGGCCTGATCCTTATTTCAAAGGGAACTCCAGTACAAAAGCAAGGGTCTCTGGTTTTGCCACTGCGGTGACATCATAATAGACTAATTGATTTCATGCAACTTGACATTGAATCTGTCCATGGGCACTCTGCCGTTGCCTCTGGTTGGCATTGGACAGACTTGAAGGGCTCACAATTCAAGTCTTGGTGAGGACAAAAAACAACTCAGTCAGGCTTTGTTAAAGCGGGAGACCTGTTAAGTTCAGCAAATCAAAAAGCAAACTACTGTGGGCAAAGCAAGCAAAGTCAATGATGCCGTAACAGCTACCTAGTGGCCACAATCAAAGCAGCCTAGGTGAGAAACTGCAATTGGAACCCTGGAGTTCTTATGTAATTTTTTGCACAAGGAAACAATTGGTAAGAAGGCTTGTGTGTGGAACAAATAAACTACATCTAAATTAAATTGTGGATTGATAATAAACATTCCACCAAAGTCAGTATGGACCAACCATTGAAAAGGTAGAATGAAAGAAATACAGTGGCCAACAGGCGTTGAAACTTAAACTAATCACCACCAAGAACTATCGCTGGATGGTGGAAACTTCACTCACACAAGATCACACAAGATAAAGTCAACCTTCTGAAAACCCTGCTGACAATCAAAAAACAGTCCACTGCTTTAAATGAATAAAGCTTTCAACAAAAAAGTGTTGTTCGACTACCAGGAAACGAAGGGGTGACACAGCAGCAACCTCAATGATCTCAACATTGGAATCATCAATGTGGATCCAATAGAGCGAACGAATGTCGTGCTGCAATTCAATGATGTCCGGTGCATTTGGTACAGAGATTCGATGAGCCGGCCAGCACAAAGCAGCTCGACGGTATGTCCTAACCACTAGCATTGGCACAAGTGGCTGGCCAAGCAGAACACAATGACCCTCCGGCAGCAGTCCACTATACCAGGAATTTTGGCATTTCTTCCAGTCCTCTCCATTGTTCACAGCATGTGTCAAAATGCTGAAATTGGCCAACACCTCCTGCTCCTCATTGTGATTGTGTGAGGGCCATGTCTTCTGACCTGTGATGTCAGCCAACAATTGATCTTTAGGCTTAGGATTTGTTTCTGACTGGTCCGACGCCCTTGTCTTCACTGTTGTTCGGCAGAAAAGTCCAGGTGTGTCCCAATCCTTTGTCATATGGAATAATGTATCCACCGTGACCTCCTTCCTGTCGTAGCTCTTGAGGAGCTCCGATGTTGAAAGGCCAAGCCAGCCTTCCACCCGGCCTAAATCCTTTGATGCGTTCTGCCTTTGCTCGGCGTCCCTTTGGACTCGGTTCCCGTCTTCAATGAGCTTTGAGTTGAGGAGGCCCGACCAAATTTGCATTAAATCCGACTGTACATCCTGTGGCACTTTGTAATCTGACTCATAGAGCCTTTGGAGAAAGTATTTCATGACTGGGGCCTGGCTGCAGTGTCCTGCAAGGAGGTTTTTGGCCAACAGGGAGCCCGATGTGATAGTCTTGACTGCAACTTGGTGCATCTGCTTGAGAAAGACCTCACTGCCAGCCCTCCGACCTTGGTCCTCATGAAGCAATCCGGCTGTGGACCCAAAGCCATTGGTGTGGAACAGCTGTGCTCCGGCCCTGTTCTTGAGCACGTGCAAAAGCAGGCGTAGCATTTGTCCTGCCAATGTGTCCTGCCAAATCATTTCCGCCTCCTCTGACTTGTGGATGGACATGTCAAATCCAATTCGGGCCAGGCCTTCCAGGTCCGACAAACGGCGAACATGCTCTTTGGCTGTGTCCATCCACGACCAATGTGCCCAACTTGAATAGTACGACCTGGTGGCCTCTGGCCCCCGGAGCTCTTTCAGCATCCGTGAGCAACGCAAGGCCTCTGGCTGCAGAACCTGGAACATCAGGCGTGCAGTGTTTTTATTGTCCGGCGTGCACATGAACCTTGTCATCCTGTGAAAGGTATTCGCCGACGTTTTGCGATCGGAATTCATGTCCTTCTTTGCCTCCTCCTTGGCCCCAGTCCTGCTGGCAGTGCCTCCGACCTGGGCTGCGATGACAGCTTTGGAATCAGGGGTCCATAAGTCCTCTGCCGATTGAGCCCATCCTTCGGCAATGCATGTGGCCGACGTGATAAAGGCCATGGCCGACCACTCTTTGTCCAACTCTGCATGGGCCAAGGTCAATGAGTTGAAACGACTCTGACTGGCCTTTGGCCCCTTGGTAAGGACACAATTCAAGTTGGGAAGGACCTCCGACAACCATACCTGTCGCTCTGACTCAGTGTTGTCCGACTCAGGGCGCCCTGCGTCCTCCAAAATTGATGGGAAAAACATCAGCAGCAGGGGGTCCGACGGCTTCATGTTCTTTGATAAGTATTCCGCCGTGTCCCTGATCTTAGCAGACCATCTGCCCTTTTGCCATGGCCCATACCTCAAGTTGTACAACGAAATGCACCAAGTACTAAACTTGAGAAGTCCGGCCCCAGTCAACGATAAGGTGACGTCATTGTGGCTCCGATGCGCAGGGTCAAAAACATGTTCAACCCATACGGCCTTATGGTACTTCAGGTATGCAGCACCTGACAACTGTGTGGCCTCCTGGTCTGTGCAAAGCAACAATATAGGTGGGCGGCGTTGCTTGTCCGGACTGTGTGACCTCATGTCCTGCGTCTCCGACTTGGCCATGGTGTCCAATGGGAGAAATTTGGACAGAGACCACCCAATAGCTGATATTGCGTGGTTAATGTCCTGTAGCCACCCCTGTGTAGCCAATCGCTCTGGCTCTTGGAAGCCCTGGCCCTTTCTGGCCTTTCCCTTCTTCGACCCAGGTTCAATAAAAAAGTCCGACATCTTAGAACTCCACATTTGGGTCCATAGATCATCTGAGATAATTGAGCTATGTGTGACCTGCATGCGGCTGAGTCTTGAAGGCAACTGTGCTGTTTGGACAGAGATTGAGATGATTCTGTTCAACATAATGTGGGCAATTGAACTCACATAGAACACTAAAATCTTACAAGTTTGAGAGGTTTCTGAGTGTTCAAAAAACGGTGGCCGGACGGGGCAAATTTTTCGACCAAAATGCCCTGTCCAAACGTGGTTCGCTAAGCGGTGAAGAGGTAGGAATCCAAAGTGGTCCGCTAAGCGGTGAAGAGGTAGGAAACGGCAAGCGGTGAAGAGGTAGGAATCCAGCCTGGGGCTGCGCAATTTAAACGAATAATAAAAAAAAATCTGGAAATTTTTGAAGGACCATGGAAGCGGTGAAGAGGTAGGAATCCGCTAAGCGGTGAAGAGGTAGGAATCCAAAGTGGTCCGCTAAGCGGTGAAGAGGTAGGAAACGGCCAAGCGGTGAAGAGGTAGGAATTTTCGGTGGATTTTTTGGGGCTACTTTTTGACCTGTTTTTGCCAGATTTTCGGTGGAATTTTGGGGGACAGAAGGTGCATCATACAATGCAAATCACTGCTTGTCTCATGGCTGTTTTGCAACATCATTCATTCATTGCTCAATGATGATTCATGTAACATCTATAAACTTTTGAACGAATCACTATTAATTAAGGCCAAAACCTACTTTTAACATCTTGGAACTACATAACATCGATCAACGTTGTACATTCTTTCACTCTGACTCAGGCCTGCTGTGGGCAAATTATTGCCATGTCCTTCTCGGGGCTATAAGCAAAGATGTTCAGCCAATCCTCCGACCCAACATGCACGGCATCAGCCACAATGGACAAAATTGAGATGTCCTGAAAATGTGTAGCTCCGACCTGCAAGTATGAATATCTTTCCTGGATGGCATAGCGTCCGGCGTGCTTTCCCAATGCATTGTTGCGGAGGGCTGCTTCCTTTTTGTCTTTGGGACCCTTGAATTCCGAGAAGGTTGATTGTCCTTGAAGGGTTTTCGAAAGGGTGCCCGACATATGCTTTGTCTCGTGAAGCATGGCCTCCTTGAAAGAATGAGATGTACGACGGTATCTCCGAGTAGTCCTGTCGAAGTTCAGTTCTATTCTATTCTTGTTGTACTGTATTGAAGTTTTCTGAATGCCAAATAAATTAAAACATACGACAACACAAGTTTTTAGAACACTGCCCAAAAGGGTGTTGCGGTGTCGCTCAAACTGAGCACTTGGCACCAAACACCACTTATTTATAACAGTTGTGCAACAAAAATGTGTTGGGCAAAAATATCAATATCTTGTCGGTCCTGAGTTGCTCCAATTGTTTCACTCCGACCAAATTCCATGTAGGGTGCTCCGACCTGTTCCCTGAATCAATGACGCCGGCAAAAAACTCCATCAATCTTGATACACAAAGGGCCGACCTGGCTTTCCTTTTAAGTCCATAGTCTCTCGACATCTCGTCCCACGACAACTGTACCAACACATCCAAAACATCGACCCACTGTTCCTCCGACGCACGAAAGGTCTTGGCCATCTCCTTGTCCGACTTAGCTAAAGCATGACAGTCCAGGAGTCGGAGTCCGTCCTTGAAGATCAGGACTAGGCCTTCTGGAGTTTTGTGAGAGGTTTCTCCAGCCCGAAAGGACTTTAACAACCCGCGAACTAGTTCAGAGCATCTGTCCGACACCTGGGCATGCGTCAGGGTCCACTTCTGTGTAGTTTTAATCTGTCGAGACCACTGCACCAAAATCACAAGAAGGCCAAAGGTGGACGTGGCAAACTCTTGGCAAGGCTGTGGTCCTCTATATTCCAACTTGTCCTGGTGTGTCTCCGACGTGTCATGGTCCTCCTCTTCAGAGTCCAACTCTGCCAGATTGTCCGACCCTTTTCGACGTTTTTGAGGAGGCTCGTCCACGTGCCCTTGCCCAGATTTGGACTTCATCTTGGCCCATGAGCTTTCCAACAAATGGAGTCTTGCCTCCGACCTTGACTCGTCTTCCCTATTTTCTTCTGGGATTAACCACTGCACCCTGTCCTGAATCCTGTTCAAGAATGCATCTGTGGAAGATCCCAGAAAGTTCCTGGCGGGTGTCCCTCCCAAATAATCAATCAACCAGCGCAGGTGCCAGTACCTCCGAGCCAATGTAAATTTGCCTCGTCCTCTTGCAAACTCGTACAACTCACAACGAAAACGTCCATACTGTCCGACCGGAATCTCTGCAGCAAAGGATGTCCGAAGTCCACCAGCATCATGGCTGGATGATGAATCTGCCATTATGTATTATGGTCCGACCTGACCCACCCCAAAGACAGTCTGTCCCAACAAAACCTATATGCAAGGTTTTTGACATGAATAGATATATATTGAAAGATGTATAGATATTATGAACCAGTGGTTGGGCCGTGAAACCTGCTGGGAAGATATAATCAACCTGCATAATCAGCCATGTGTGTGTATGATTGGGCTCCATTGATCTGAGCAAAAGACTTTGCAGATCAGGAACATGAATAAGTGCATCTGGAAAGCAAATGGCTACTGTAATCATTTTGAAAGCCAATCCGGAACTGGAATCTTTATTATTAACACTTGTTTGACAATCAAATTCCCACCCCAAAGCCACCATCCCAGGAACTTGGCCTTGGCAAGTGTCCAGCATGCAGTCTGAAGCCAAAGCCTAAGGCCGTCCAAAGGTTGGTGATCAACAACTCAACGTTACACAAATCTGAATTCACTGATGAGTGGGCTTGGAAAAAAACATGCCCCTGCACCCCTGTATGCAGGTTGACTTCCAATTACAGTTGACTTCACAAGGTCAAGTTGTCTAATATTGCTTTGTGATGTGGTGTGAATCAAAAAGTCAATTGGGATAAAGTTAGTGACATTGTGTAGCAAGTGGAACAAGCATATCAAAATTTGGGTGATATATCATCTGCAACTTGGCCATGTAGGTGACTGGTCCAAGGCTCACATAGTAAAACCTAATTATGTTTAAGTTTTTGTATTACATTGTCACTGTGAGGTCATCTTCAGTCCTGGCCGGTTAAGAGCCTTTTCTCTCCGACCTTGCATGAACGGCACTGGGTGGCCAAGGTCTCCGACCTGTGAAAAAAAAACTAAACTACTCATCTCCTGCCTGCTCCGTCCTGGGTGGCTCTCCGACGAATAGTGGTTCCGGCAGTGGAAGTAGGTGAAGTCCAAAAGCTCTTACACTAATACAGTTAGCCACTTCGCCTGGGCTGGTGAAAGGGGCATGAACTATCAAATCTTGATTCAAGCAGGGTAAAACACACACGTGCAAGAAATGAAGTCGTCATTCATTTGATTCAAGGTCGTTGGAAATAATAGTCTAAAACATATTACTTCGTTTTGCCACTTCCAACCTGAACCTGTGACAATCAATTTATTTTATTATTGATAAATGGTTTGAACATATTATACAGTTAATTAATTCTTTTGGACAAGTCGAGGAGAAAACTGACTTTGATGGATTCAAGCAACAGTCTGACTATTTAAAACTCAAGAGACTGTCAGGGGGCAGGTCCGTCGTGTCCAATCGAACTGCTCCGACGCGATGTGGTGCCAATACAAAGCTGTTGTAGTCCGTGAAGCTCCACTGAGCAGCATACATCTCGCCATTATATGGAACTCCAACTAAAATTGGAGGTTTGGTCCGCCCTTGATTGTTGCAGTACGCCAGAAACTCCTGATGACTAATGTCCGACCTTTGCCGTCCTGTCGTGCGTGTCCAACCCTCTAGGCATTCCCGACACCATCGTTGCAATAACAATTGAGTTCTGACAAACAGTCGTTCCGCTGCGATCCTGGGACTGTCTTTGGTCAGTCAAACTACAATCATTAAAATTAAAAAGAAAAAGGAACAACAGGTTCTTGCAAATTTCACTTCGCTAAGGCAAGCTGCTGCAGCAAAGGATGACCCTTAGCGTGGTCCATCCGAACAACGAAGCAGCCCGGCTGGTAGTACCTTGGACATATTCCGTTTGGTGACTGCATGTAACAATCAACAGGTATAGATAATTACTATCTATCTGATGAAAAATTGACATTTGTAAAACAATGCAGTCAGTGTGCTCCCGATGGATCTCCGAGGTAGGACGGTCCGACGACAATCTCCTCAAAAGGCCAAATACCCTGGGCTATTTGATTAGTTGGTGACCATCAAAAAAATAAATGTCATAAAAACGTCTACACAGTAAATGATCATTTTGTGAGTTCAACCGTTCAGAACAGTGATGAAGCAGCCAAGTGACACCTCCGGCTGCACCATCTGGCGCAAGGCCTGGTCCTCCGTTATCGGTCGGCCACAGGCCTCCATGTACCTTTGAATGCAGGGGCCTGTGAACTCCACCGTGGATTGTCCGGCCTGTGACTCCACAGGCTCCTCTGAAATGTTGAAGGAAACTCGAACTCCAGACATGGCTCCGGCGATGGAGGTCCGACCAATGGAGGGCCGCTGATGGCCAAACAAGACAAACAGGAATTGCCCTGATGCTTCGAGCACATTGCAAACAAGATTCGTGTTTACCTCTGTCACTGACTGTCTAAATCTGTCTGGGCCGGCCCAAGGTTGTGGCGATGTGTGACAGTCAGCTGATGGTCAACCGATGGCCTAGGGGTAAAACTTTCAATCAAACAGAATTTGGAGGGTGGGAGGTTAGGTTTGTCTTGAGCTTGAAGTGGCACAGAGGTGGCAGGACTCAGCGCAAAAAAAAGATCACAGTGAGCATTTGCCCGTGACTTGTTTTTAATTAATGGAGGTTCTACGGTTCTACTGTAGAACAAATGACAGGCTGGCAAGCAATGTGATCAACTACTTATGACTCATGACTGATAAAATGACTAGGTCCAAATGTCATGCAATAATTATGTGAACTCCAGGACCTGAATGTCAAGAAAGCTACCATGTCATGTGCCAGACTTGAAATTGCACAAAGCACTTCTTTTGCTGCCCATTCAAATGATCCCCCCACACCGACCTAGCTTCGGTGTGAATGACCCCAGTCAAACATTGCAACATTACAAGTTGCCAATGTCCGTCGAATTCCGGCAATCTATCCGACTGTCCGACCGATTTCTACCAGGTCATGTTTTTAACATTTTTTGACCCTCTTCATTTGTTCTGCAGCCTTACCCGATATTTCATCTTCATCGGCATCAGCTGCTTGGGCGGATGTGGCTGTGAGTTCGGTCGCCCTGGTCTGATCAGTTGCTTCAGACACATTGTCCTGAATTAGTCCGTCCAATTCCCACTTTGCTCCTGTGTCCAAGTGATCTGCAAGCTTCGTCTCCGACTTGAAGAACTCCAGGCAGGAGAACCTGAAGGGCCCGTCGTCCGAGTCATAGACCTCGCACTCCGGCGAATGAGCATCTGAAAGCTTCCAAGTCCGGCCTGCTGGAAGCTTCAGCAGCTCTTGCTCAAGATAGTCTTCCTGCTTGGTAGCAAAAGCCCGACAAATTAATGTATTTGCAGTAATGTCCCACAAAGCAATCTGTTCCGGATTCAGTGGGTCCAAAGCGTCCGACGCATTGAGCGACGACAAGAAGTTCACCTTCAGCAGGGTAACACGTGTCTTGGCGATCTTCTCAAGCGTTGCCACCAGCCGGATGTCCGACCTTTGAGGAAGAGGCGTTTTCTCTCCGACCCAGAACTGAGTTGTGAAGCACTTCTTGACGAAGTCCTCGTTGGCCCTGGCCTTTTCCGACATTGACACACCAGTTGCATTGATCATGTTGATCATCTGATCAACTGGCAGTTCTGACCACTTCCGACACCTCCCCTTCCATCGGGCTCCGACAGGTCCGACCTCCATGTCCAGAGTAATGTCCTTCAACAGTCCATTCAATGATCCGGCCCGAATGAGCCCAGCCAAAGGCTGAATCCACTTGGGATTCTCCGACAAAGTGTCCATAATGAACTTGTTGTCCGCCTCCAAAAGTCCCAACTTTGAGCTGTGTACGGCCTTTGCGAACGTCTGCTCGTTCTTCTCCTGCCTTTTCAACTCCTTGGCCTTCTCCCTCGCAATCTGCTTGGCAGTGTGCTTCTTGGGCCCAAGAGTCTTACGCCCGCCCATAGCTGCCGACCGCAAAGTCCAATGAAAGAAGAAGTCTGTCCAATGTCCAATGAACGTGTCTGTCCAATGAATGAATGTGGTTTTCTGACATGTCTTAATAACTAATTATAATGGTGGATATTTTTGTGTTGTGGTGGGATTTGCTTCTTGGGCTTCCTCTATCTTTCGTGCACTTATCCTTAACATGTTGGTGCAGCACGATCGTTCCTTGCAGGTACCTAACCCCCAGGTACCCAGTAGGAACGATGAATTTGGAGCCAAATAAGCTGCAATCATCACTCTCTGTTAGTTGAGTGGGGGCCAAAGTATTTTACTTACGGGAACATGGGTGTATTGAGTCTACAACTGCTGTCCCAAACAAACTCCATCCTGAGACTGAGAGCCCACACGGACAAAGGATTCAAGGAAGTGAAGTGGCAGTCCAGCGCGGCTGAAGAAGGAGCCTGGTGCAAATGTGGATGAAGCTCGAGTAAGCACTCTAATCTAACTATATAACTGTTACGGTACTGTACTACTACTTAGATTAACGTTACTCAACTGACTCACTCACTTGTGTCCGACCTGTGACTTTTGCCTCCCAACGCGAAGATCATCAGATCTTGTCTGGGTCCAACTCAGTGCTGCTTGGAGCAGAAATTAAATGAGCAAATTAATTGGGGCTGGCTGATTGACCACAGTTGTGGTTGTCAGCTTGCCCGTCAATGACCAATTAATGACTCATACCTGCCAATCCAATGAGTCAACTTGCCCTTGACAACACAGGGCATTGGAAAGAATGATCATGCGACGATGCTTTCTGCCACGGCAGATCTTCTTTGGCAATTGACCATGAGTTTGGATGCTTGGCCATGGATGGAAATCCACCACAGGTTCTACAGGCTGCCAAGGGTTGCTCATGCTGTTTGGATCTGTTTGGTGGCAGCCTCTGCGGCATTCATGAGATTGGCCGCCCAATCATCCATCCAAATGTCCACCCTGATTGGAAATCCGAAGCAGCAATTCTCGCAAGGCTGCCAGTCGCTAAACAGGGTGTGGGTTTCTGGACGAATCAAGCTGGCTTCAGCCAGCATTGGCCACCACGAAGGTCGGTTTGATTCCCAAGGTGCTGTCCACAGAGATGTAAGCTCTGATCATCTGAAGTCTTGTGAAGAAGTTCTTAGTGGCTTGATCGTTTGATCAATGCTGGTTGCCACATGGGTAAAATCCAGCAAGAGCTCTTCTTGGGACGACAGTTGTAGATTGATGCTGCATAGTTAAGAACCAGCTCAAAGACTTGTACGTGGTGGCCAATTGAAAAGGTCATCTGCCCAGAGGTCTTCGATTCAATCTCATCAACTTGCCAATCCAATCGATGAATGGAGAGTGTGAGTGCTCAAACAATTTCGGGCAGCCCAGCAGTGTCGTAACTCCTCCAGTCAAACTTTTTTTCAAGGACTCACAAAAAGAATACAAAGCGGTCATTTGCAATTTCTGAAATTGTGAAGTACCATTAACATGTTTAAACAACCTTTTCAGTAAATGAAGGCCAGAATCATTGGTTTCAAAACGAGCTAAATAAAAAGGTCACAAACACATTAACATGGACCGACCGACTGACCGACAGACAGACACAGACAGACAGA
>CAXAMN010023236.1:1089-15545 GCA_963970005.1 Durusdinium trenchii | reverse complement strand
GCAGATGCCTTGTGAGTTGAGCAAGGCACGACACAGTGACCAATTATGTAACAATCCAGGTGTTTGTTTGTTTGTTTCTCGCGGTTGTTTCTGCTTTGAGTTTCTGAAGTTAGATCCAATAAAACATGGACAACTCGATCGCCTCGTACTGATGCAGGCCATGCTGACGCAACGTGCTCCTCCTCATCCAGTTTTCGTCCGCATGAATTTGTGCACTTAGACAGTCAAAACGATTAACAACTCAGCTTTAGTCGCGGAGAGCCTAGCCTCGCGGCTGCGCATCAAACCTTGCCTTCAAAAACAACAGCTTAGTCAGCCGCAGGGGATGACTTGCCGAGTTCTTGGCACTAACCTTTGAGAGCTGATCGATCAATATTGAGAGATTCATTCGGGGCATGCCAGTCAATTGAAGGATTCAGTATTTGTTGGTCATTGAGTGAGTGCCAATGGATTAGTCAGATATATCTCCGGTCCTTCACATCGGTGAGACCGAGTTCCCGCGGGGAGCGCGCTTTTCGTTTCGGGAACGTGACGTGTCCGTCTCTTCATGACGTGCCTCCAAAGAAACGGCTCTTGACAGGTTCAGTGCATTCACGGATGTTGTATGGCTTGCTAAAGGCGCTCTGAACACGCCCTCAGATTGCGCCCAGCTTACGAATGCACACTTGAGTTGCCTGCAAGTTTTGCCCTTATAAACATGATGATCATGATGGATATCAATGATTTTGTAATTTCTCTCAAACACAGCTTCCCTACCTTCGGCGTCGTACACTCACAAGCACAGCCAAGAAACAGTCCGACCTGTTTCAGCCGCAACCAGTGGAAGACACGATGAAATAGATTGACATTGCCTCCAGCTATTCTAGATCTACACAGGCGGTATCCACATCCCGGGCTGCAGTCGATTGGAAAGATAAAGAAGGACACTTGTGGCATAGCCATGCGCACGACCTCGCCATTGAGGAGCACAACACGGAAGCGTCGCCTTTGACACATTTCTCTTGAAGAGAAAGTCGCCACGGTGTACTCCACTCATGCTCGATGTTGCTTCTTTGAGATGTTGCGCTGCCCATCCCCTGACATTTGCATTGTTCGTGTTCCATGTGCCGTGTACTTTGCACGGCAAGAGGGCTCGACAGGTTCTTCATTTGTGGAAGTCAAAGTGGCGGCGAATGCAATTTGCTGTCGCTAGGGTTTGTTGGGTCCTGGGGGCACTTTGACATCAACTGCCAGAGCCTCACTTGAGGGTTAAAAAATATTCAAGAAAGAAATGTATAGGTTCATCATTCATGTATAGGTTGTGGAAAGCGCCCCCCAGAAAGCAACAGCCTTGATAAATCTTCGCAAAAGTGTCATATGGGTTTGTTATTGCGAAAGTGGTTGTGAGAGCTTTGTGGTTAATTTACTTATGTTCGTTCAAGTGTGCATTCCTTCCCCTTTACCAAAGAAGAACAGGTTCTGACACGAAAGTGGCGAGAAGGCAAGATGGGTCGCGTTTTCGCGGCGGGAACGCTTTTGCGTTTTCCACTTAGCTGGCTAGAACCCCAGGTCTTAGGCTGAAAAGGATCAGCCCGCCAGTGCGGGGAACTCTCGATGATGAATGAGCCCCACCCATCGAGTCAACAAAAAACTCACGATGGATGGGGGAGGAGATGAACGTCGACTTTTGTTGGCAAATATGACGCGATCATGTGTGGATCAGTCGTAAACGTGTGGATCATGTGCCTGCAAGCTTGTACCCACGACATCCAGCGGCCATCGCCATCGCCCCCCGCCTTATGAGGAGTAAATCGGATGTATGGTACAGCTCTAAGTGCCACTGCACTTGGCCTACTTGGCAGTTGGTTCCAAGCTTTGCTGATTGTGGTGGCGTATCATGAGGCGGTCGAGCACTACAAGCGGTACTTATAAGATCTTCAAACCCCACTTTCCAGGTGACATGTTCTTCAATACGGGTTGTAACCCCAGCTGTTCATGGACAGCCTTGCGGAACTGATTGCCACGTCCCAGATGTTCGAGGGGCCACCCTGGAAGGGACATGAATGGACAGGTTCTTAAAGAATGCTCAAAAAGGCAATAGTTATACCGTACCTAAGAACGATGGCCTCCACCTAAGGGCGATGGCCTCCAACCTAATAGCGATGATGGCAATAGAATGCCAAAAGGCGAGAGTTGTACAACTTCCCCACAGTGCTGAGGTATCTTATGAGATCTTTCGGGCAGCAGTTTGGGCCTTTCCTGGAAAAGCTGCCTGTTGGCACGTCGGGTTGAAAAGCTGCCTGAGGCCAAACTGCGTGTCGCTTGGGTGGAAAGCCACACTCGGGCAAGGCGCCACGAGCAGGATTTGCATGACCATGACATGGGCAGAAAACCTCTCAAAACCGGCGGACAGACTCACCGATCGGGCCAACGAACCCGTCAACGGGAACACACCACCTGCCTCTGGATTTCAGGCTGAAACAGGCCAACAATCATCGGGCAAAACGGCACGCGGGGGCAAGAAAACCGCTTGCGGACAGAGTTGTTGCCTTTTTTTTGATCTCGAGGATTTTCTAGGTCTCACAGTTCTCGTAGTCAAACCAAGTTTGGGTTGTTTTAGAGCGAGCAGCATGCTTCCAATAAGTTATGTTTGGGCACATGCCAAGTGCCGTCACAACAATCCTGACAGTGCCTGGCAGCATCTTGACATTGACACACGAGTCTCAGTAGGCAGCAACCTAAAATCCCGTCCTGCACTGTCCTCACTCGTGCAGTGAAGTGCTGAACAGCGGCGTCCAAAACACACCGCCAGACTGACGCCACTTTTCGACGTTGCGTTTTTCCTGAGCCGCGCCTTCCCGGCTCCGAGTCACCTTCCCAACCGGCCTCGTTTGGACTTCGGCGCCCACGACCGGTGCCAGCGGTACATGACCACAGCGACGTAGGTCACGATCCCAATCGACCGCAATAGGGCACGCCATGACTCGAGGGGGCCCCGTCTTGAGGTTTTCCGTCTCGGACGTGTGAATTTTCCCCATCGCTTGCTGATGGTCAGAACCGAGTTGTAGAGGAGTCGAATGTTTGTTTTGGGGGGAACATCCTGTAGGCGTGCCAGACATACGACCCTCAATCAAAGGCGCAGGGGTGCTTGAGAGCGCAGTGATCTAAACTGGTTGCAAGTGAAATGTGTGAGTCAATTGCAACGCTTTGTGCTGCATTCTGGTAGCTGATTGTCAGATGGTGTTGAGCAAAGTGGGCACTGAGAAGCGGGACACAAGTAGCAAGATTCACCACTTGCTCCACTCTTTCTTCAGGAGAGTGACACAACTACACTACTTGCACTCGCTGTCTCTTCTTCAGGATTTGTATGCTGGCCCTGTGGTAAGGTTTGCGGCATCAATGTCAGTGCTGCCATGCAGGGCGCACGTAGAGGGGCCACATTGGCGACAATGTGCAGAACATCCAGCCAGACAACTCGCCACGCCAGTGCCACGCCTTGCAATGAACATGGTAAAAGTGTGTTGTTGCCTCACCCCAACTTGAAAAACGGGCGGAGTGCTAAGTGCTAGGCCAGGCAAGTGCTTGTTTCACCATCTCCAATTGCTGCACCCAAGCGTTTATACTGTGCCAGTAGAGGCGGACGAGTCCACTGTTTGGGACGCTGGGAAGAGCCGGCACATGCTCTTCCCATCCCATGCGCTTCTTGAACTCTTTCCGTCTTGAGAAAACAGCAGGGCTCAGCAGGGGTCAGGTTCCAGTGCTGTTTGAGCCTTTCCTCCTTGAAGGGAAGAGCCCATCAACATTAATCCAAGTTGCTCATTCCAAGTTCCTGTTGTGGTGCCCCTAATGTAGGGAACATTGGATTTGGTAGGTTCGGCACATTCGGCACAGGCCTCACATGGGCACCGGGATCTACGACTCCGACCGTTACTTCATATGGTTCCCAGACACTACAATCCCAGACACTACAAGGCTGAAATCTTTGACGGAAGAAATGGTCTATATGCTGATTTCAATCAAGTTGCAGCAGATTCGTAGCACCAAGAGTTGATGCCAAAGTCTCAGCTTGCTGCCCTTCAGAATCCTTGGGACCTTTTTTGAGGCCAAGCCACTGAGAAGCCCAAGTAGAAGCTTGTACCTGTTGGCCCCAGCTCATGACAGAACTGGACAACTAGACCACTGGTACTCTATCTATTCCAATTCCTCCAGCTCACTTCTTGAAGATCTTGAGGACTTGCTTTCGGACTCTCCACTCGCCTCCATCGATGGCCTTTTAAAGGCTCATAGAGGGGGGATACCCGCAGTCATGTACAACCAAGTTTGGTACAACGCTGCCGTGCACAAAGGCTGCGACTCCAAAGCTGCGACCGGACTTGGCTGCCCTGTGACAAGAGCAAGGAAGTTCTGCAAACTGGTGCTCACCAACTTGGAGTGAGTGGCTTGGATTTGCGTGGACATGTTGACCATGTTCTCATTGATGCGGACTGGGAAGAGGAGACCAGCAACTGGGTGTGCAGCGTAGACTGCCAGGCATAAGGAAGTGCTGAGCAGCTGTGACCCTTTCAATGTAAAGAGGTCAACAACTACATCAACATCGCTCGTACTCCATTTGGCTCTAGCTGTTTGGGAGCTGGCGTCCTTTGCTCTCCAATCACTTCCACATTTGATATGTAATTCAGTTCACTTTGCAAGTCAACGCCACACCTTTGGCGACACATGCAGCATCAGCATCAGCCATTATCATCAGCTTTATCCAACAACACTGACAAGCAACGCACACAGATGTCACATTTAACCTATTTTGCTTGCTTCGTGTGGACCCAGAGCAGCACAATTACAGCACCACAGACCACGAGGTCCGGACTGACAGAAGCCCGAAGCGACGTGCGCGGTGTCCCCGCGCACGTCACACGAGCGAGACGGCCATGAGCCGTTGGGTCTCACCGCGTGCAGAACCGACCGCTTTCAAAACACCGACCCGACCGACCGATGTCACCGAGCGTTTGCGAGGTTTCGCCAGGAATACACCATGTAAGTGAACTGCCGCAGAGGGGCGTGACAGTGCACATAGCTCCTCAGGGTCCTGAATAACATTGAACCATATCACATACAGCGAAAAAAGCGGTCCGATCTTATTCATTAGATTGAACATGATTGACTTCGAACTACAACTATGTAGAACTTCAGTGATTTAGTGTACTTTGCGGCTGTGCACATGGGCATGTGCGCCTTCAGTTCGGTGCATCATGTCTCCCTTTGGGACAAAACCCAGTCCGAGACACTGTGATCGCAAGTCCGAGATCCATACAATGCCTTTTTTTTGAAGCTTGGATTTCCGCGTTGGATGCCGTTTCAGGGCTGTTGTAGAGAATGCTGAGTCGCTCGTTGCAGGTTTCCTTCTCGGCCGACGACCGGTCGATGACGAGCAACCGCCAGGTCGCGCGTGCGGCCAACGTCCAGCGAAGAAGTGGTCCAATTCTGCCACCAAAGGGCAGACAGGAGGAAATCGATTGATATTTGCCCCTACCCAGGGTGTTCTGGGTCTCAACAGTTAAACGGGCCTCTTTTGAGTTGGACATAGCTGAACATCCGCTGTCAGAGAATACTTAGATCCTGGCCTTGGCCCTTTATGTATTTAGTCTTGAGTGCAGGCCTTGATTCTGCTTGGAAAGTCACCAGCTGTGGGCATCCAAGCAGTACAGGTGCCGTGATAGGTGGTAGGCTGACCAACCAGACCTGGACAGACTGGGGAAGACGTCGGTCTGTCGGTGAAGCCGGTGCCCATGGTGCCGCCCATATGGGCCCATGGGGTCAAGAAGAGGCAAACATTTGGCCAGCAAAGCCATTCACATTTTTGTTGGGACAAGCTGCGTGCCTCGAATGTGACCCACTGTGCTGGACACCGCAAGGGCGCCCATGCCCTCACTGTGCAGGGCAAAAGGATACTTGTTTGGGTGTGCGCAAACTGCTGCGACGCCGAAGTGACCTTGCATACCTGCACAAGTTGTCAAGTGTTGTGGCTCACGTTTTAAGTTTGTTGAAGGGACACGGCAGGCAAAGTTCTTCTCTCAACGTTTGAGCGGACTGGGGTTGCTCAAGTTCAAGCAGGGGCGGGCAAGAAAGACCAACAGGGCACACATACAGTGAAGGCAGTTAGTCGTAATGATTTAGGACACTTGTAGCAACTCCTTTGGCTGAAGGTGTCAGAGGGGGTCGCATCAGCTCCTGTCCATTCACGTCCATTAGAATCCTGCCCTTCTTTTTGGGTGGTATCTTAGAAAAGCTCGACCAGGTTATTCGACCGTGTTTAATGTTCGGCCCATAGGGGGCAGGGTGTTTGTGATGTTCGCGCATGAGCCTGCAAGGATGCCTGTAAGAGGGCCAGACCGTCATATTTTATGACATGCATGAGGCGAGGCTTCTGAATTTCAGCATCAGTCTCCAAGAAAGGCCACCAACCGACCGAGTCACCAACCGACCGAAATGTATTGAAGTGATGGCTCGTCGTCCCATGTCGATGTTGGGCACCAAGAGTTCACGCTACCTGATGGTGGGCTGCACACGCACCAACTGCACACGCACCCCAACCTGGAGTCTCAAAGTACTTCGGAGAATGGGATCACGTACCTGTTTTGGGGGGGCCGTGTCCCATTTTCCAAGGTCCTTGAAGTCGGGTTCAGGTAGACGCTTAGATGGACTCACTGCTTTCTGACTTGGAGAGGGCGCCAGGCTGCCGGCAGCCAGTGACATCTGGTGTTCCAATGACATTTGATGAGTCATCTCAACACCTGAACAATTCTGGTGGCATTTGCCACTGTAGTGTCACAGAAACAGGCTCTTCTTCGGTCGATGTCCACCCATCCCAATGAAGAACATGGACAACATGGGAGGGAAGACCAAGCAGGGTTTTGAAACTCCAGATTTTGAGCTACAGCCTTTGGGCCAACCACTATAAGATGCTCAAATTGTTCTCATCCACTTGGACTGCAGAGTGAGGCCCACGACTTGAATGAATGCAAGTGGGTCTGTGATGGTGGAACTACACAGAACGGTGTACCTTCCTACTCACCCACTTGCAAGTGGAACCTCTCCTTGCCTATGTCCAAACGTAGACGTATTGGAATGTGAATCAGCAGGTGGGCTGGCTTGATGACAGTTTCCTCTTCGGTTCTGTCCGCCATTTTTGCTTAGCGACGGCCACGTCCTGGCCCGCGACGTCCGGCGACGACGTCCTCGGACGCGAGGCACCTTGTGACTAGTAAGGCACCTTGCTACTAGTAGCTTCTAGCTACTACTAGTAGTAATGCCCTTGTTACTATAGTAGCTTTTAGCTACTAAGTAGAAAGGCACATCCAGGCCGACATGTGGTCCAAACTGCAACCCATGCACCTGATCACAACCGGAAGACCTGAGTCCGCGACCGTGTGACGCGGAACGGTCCACCCAACGGGGTCGTCAGAAGTCACACCCAGACATTAGGTGAAATGAGTGGTGGAACCTAGAGCAGGAGGCAAGCCTTTGCAGTTGCGTCGTTAAGTTCACGACGCTCGTTCCGCTCCGAGACGCGTTCAGTCTATTGCAGGATTCCCCCGAGAGAGGCGTTTGGTCTTGGTTTCGGCGACCTGGGGCTGTGCAACTGGGGGTAAGATCGAGCAAGATAAGGGAGGCCTGCAAAGCAGGAAAGCGATTTCGCCCTATAAATGCTATATAATCCTTTAGCACCAGATCCTGGAAGACACGAAGCCAAACAAGATGCCGCTTCCAACCAACTCGTAAAAACTTGATCGATTCGCCTGAGGCATGGTGTCTTGTGCCGCCTCGTGCCAGTCGAGCCTTCTACGCTCGATCTCCATGGCAACCGTTCTTCTATAGTTGGAAAGATGGGTGAGAGACAGGACAGACAAGAACATCATGCCGCAAAACTGTGGTCATTTTGGGAGGTGCTCGTGAACCTCCAGACGTTTTGCTCCACACTCCTGGACCTCCTCTTGATGTGGGGCTGCCGGCCAGCCACAGGTCAACCGTTGAACAAGGCAAAGCTGGACGATTGAGAAGGAGTGCCGAAGTGTCATTCACCCGTTGATTTCGGTCGTGCCCTGGCCATTTCGACCATGCGATGTGAGGGTCAACCCGGTGGGCAAGCCGCAGCGGCCGCTGAGTCAAACATGGTAAGACTTGGCCACAGGGGCTGCAGTTCCCAGTCCGCGCGAGGTTTCCAGTTATTGGTGTCGAATCGGTGGTGGTGAACGGGTGGTTTGCTGACCTATCGTGACAGGTTCCACACCCAAGCATTGAGAACACCGCACTAAGGACAGTGGCTTGGTTGAAAGTAAGGACCAAGCCTGCACGCATGTTTAAAATAGCTAGTGCAGATAAAACGTATACATCTAGTTAAGGTCGTGTGGGACGCCAATACCCATCATCCAAGAGGCTTTTGCATGGACACGGCAGCACAGCATGTCCCGTTTTCGGGCCATGGACCTCTTGTTCGTGCCAAATCGGTATTGCCAGTTTGCTGATGTGTCATTGATGTAGCAGGTTCCACACCCCAGAGCTATCCTGCTAGCTTGTTTTCGAAGGACCTGGAAGGACCACTGGACCACAGGGCGAGTTGTGCTTCAGAAAGTGATGCTTGTGACATCTTGTGACCTGCATCTTTGGTGTGGCAACACCGGCAACACCATGAGGCCGAAAAAAGAAGGTCAGCGATGACCTCGTGAAACGATGTGGTTTCACAACATCGAGGAAACAAAGAGGAGCTGAAACAGCTCACAGGATTCCCTCGCAATGATGTTGGTCACTTCAGAGGAGTTGCCTTTGCTGTGTTGGCGCGGTGTAGTGAAATAATTGAAATAAGGTCAATTATAGCCAGCAGTGGAAGTAACAGTGGACTATCATTGTTCATGATCGAGGGTAGACAGTGGTTTCAGGCTGCAAGCTTTGCAACTTCTTGAATTGGAACATTTGTTCGAAGGAGCGAGGTTCCTTGAACATGCCACTTGGCTCAACTGAAGCAGGGAGGTTCATTGAAGTTCCTTGTAGCACTTGCGTCTTCATTTTTGCAATTTCTTTTAGCTCCGTGAGGAGACAAATATGTTGTGGATTGTTTTGGAGAGAATGTGTTCAAGCAGGTCGAGTGCAACGATGTGCGGGAAGTGTTAACACTAACACATGTTAACACTGCCTTCGAGAGGCTCATGTCAAAGACCGTCCTGCGGTTCATGTGCCTCGAAAGAAAGGATGAAGCCCAGTGAATGTGACGCAAGTCTTTCATCATCGGCTCGTCCATCAGCTGTTTGGATTGGAGCTTCCAGCCCTCCGAACTGAGATGCCTTCTTAGCAGCTTAGCACCTCGAACGCGTGCGCCGTGCGCATCGCTCCCCCGGGCCTAGTTGGCCGCGTCGGCATCGTTCGTTCCCGGTCGAGTTGGGCGCGTCATGACGCAGCGACACACGGCCGCGGCGTGAAGACCTGGAACCTTGTTCCTTGTGACTGGGCCTGAAGGGAAGGGTCGACCGGGAGGGGAAACCGACCAGATCATAGAGGTGTTCCCCACAAATGTGAAGATCGGATTAAGGATGAAGAATCACCTCCAGAAGGTTTCCTATTGGGGGGAGTGCAATTCAACCTTTTTGGGGGGGGGAGCGGGTCAATCAGGAGAGGTCACCAAGACTAAATTTAAATCTCTTCATGAGGAGAGGCACCAAAGACTAGATCCCGTTTGGAATAGAGGGATTCTGGGGGACCCCCTTTGAGAGCTTGAATTCTCTTTGGGAGGGTAATTAGGGTTTCATAAAGAGTTGTACAACGAGGTATAACGGATTTTCTTGGATTTGGCTTGTGATGTTGGATGGATTTGGGTGGAGTCGGACTCGCCGCGTTTATGAAGGATGGGTGCTGGGACCAATGAAACATTTAAATATGAAGACAGGGCAAATTGCAGAGGTGATTCGAAAGAATGCTGAGGTGAATGTGTGCAGCAAATGCCGCACATATCAACCGATTTGGCTAATGAGTTTCACTGGATGGGCAATGCCAAAGTATGAGCCAACCATGAGCCAGAGCAGCAACAGGATTGTTTAGTGATGATTTTTACAATATATATATATATACATACATAGACAGAGAGAGAGTTTGGTTGAATATTGGTGTCATAAGACCCCACATGGAAGGTCAACCAGGTTTGAGGTATCATAGGATAAGGGATTGGTGGGAGGGTGGAAGGCAGTTAGAATCATTTCACCAAATACGGTGGACCAAACTCATGGGGGGAAAGCTGTGTCGAACTTGTGCAGTTTTGGACCGGATGGTTCTGTGCAAGGGATTTGATGATTGGAGGCCCTGGGGCGGACCAAACTATATATGATCGGGTGAGTTTATCAAAGGCCTATAGCCGACATCAAGCATCAGCCGGGAAAAAGGATCAGCTTCCAAGACGATCAAGCAAACAACGGGCGGATCATGAATTTCTGGGACAGGCACATCCTGTGATTCAAACAAGGGGGGTGGGACTCTTTGTGGTGTGCTATTTGCGTGAGAGCCGGCCGGTTGGACATGTTTGGAGCGGACAGGCCAAGACACCATTCTTGTAATCCCAACCGTCTCCCCAACCTGGTTCTCAGCTCTTTCCATTCAGACTGGAGCATACTTATCCATGTAGACATAATGTAGACTTAATGTAGACTCAATGTAGACTCTTGATGAATAAACCCCCCCATATGAAAAGGATGTCCAATTCAAATGGGGGGTTATTAATCAAGAGACATTAATGATGTTGGTCACTTCGAAGAGGCAACCAAGCGCTTCAACGAATGGTGTGCCGAGGGTCGAGGCCTCGTCGCATCGTGGGGCCGAGGCCTCGTCGTTTTCACCAGCAGAAGGAAAGCTTCGTCGCAAGAGGGAGGAAAGCGGCTGCAGCCTGCAGCCCTGCAGCTTTGGCTGGCAGCTTTGGGGGGCGCTCGTCGCCCAAACAAGAAATAACCACTGGAGGAGCATATAGGAGACTACTTTGTTTGATCTCCTTCTGCTAGTCTCCAAGGTTCAATTTTGGTAGAACTATGGGTGTCATTGATTGGCCGCATGGTTTGTGCAAGACATGCTTGCCGCCAAGACATGGTTCAAGGCCCAGGTAGGTCATAGCCCCACAATGATGCGCCTATGACGATACAGAATGCAGCTGGACCGAGAATAGTAAAAAAGACTGGGTGCCTCAGCTTGATATATAGAGTCACGTGTGGCAACCGTGAAACCCAGAAACATCTTTGGACCTAGAGCTGTGAAGAAAGGGATCCTCTTTTCGGTGCCAGCCATGTCACGTTTCTCAGAGGAGAGTTGTCTCTACACCGGAGTGCGGAGCGAATTGGTGAGGTAAAATTCAGGAAAGAAAACATCTAAAGAGTCAGTGAGATGGAGTCGATGGATGTCAATGGAGTTTATTCCATCTTGATATTAACCATTATTAACCTTAATTCAGGGATAAACCAGCATGTAGCCTCTACACTGTATAGATTTCATTTGTTGATCATGATATACGCGTTATTCGTATTTGTACATTTGCTCCTTGATGAGTTTTTTTGATGATAAGCCGGGTTGGTGGGCTAAACTGGAACCTGTTTGTCGCTTCAGGACCGCGCCTTGCGCAGGCTGGGGCAGCTGTGCGTTGTGAATGACGGTGTTCATTTCCATGCTTGTAGTGTTCATCCGACTTGAATGCATAAGGCATAATTACATACATGGCTATGGCTCAAAATAAGGGTTACCAATGAGCACAATTGTTGGTGGTTTTTAGTAGTAAACCATCGAATTTGGGGGTCAATATCATCGAGCCACAGCCCCATATCTAATGAACCCCTCCTGAATAGCTTTATGAACATGAACCCTCCTGCGTGTTTTTCTGTGGTTGTCATCCAACAGGTTCAACCATTGCCGCATGTCGGTAGCAATGCATGTACCAAAAGTGGTGTGTCATCTGGAGTCTCCACGTGGCTTCTTCCCGAGCTTGCAACGGGTAGATGGCACAACTAGAGTGTGCCCCATTTCCAGTAGAGGGGACAGTGGAGGATTATATATCACCATGTTTTACAAGGCCTGCACTATCCTGTGCTAAGAAAGCCATCATCCACTGTGCCGTGGTAATGGGACATACCCAAAAGATGCGCAACCAAAAACGCACTGAGACAACCGCCTGAGACGGCAGACCACACCGAAGAGGGGCATCGCGGAGCCACGCCAGGCGGTCTTCATGCTTGCGATGGCTGGGCCGGCTGGCCCTGATGGGTGAGGAAACGGGGTGCAACACTCATCTCCATGAAACTTGTTTGGGGAATGCCAGGCGTATCCAGACTGTCAGATGTCGCTATTGGACCTTTCAAGACTTGCAATCTCTACCAGGGAAAAGCCGGATGGGAAGACTGCCTGAAGAACCTCGCAGTGAAACAATCAATAATTGGTTTCAATTGTTAACAGGCTTTTCTCTCCAACAATCATGGAAGGAGAACAGCCAGAATGACATCGTAGTTTTGGAGTATGCCCTTAGCCTGCCACATCCTGCCACCTTTGTTTCACCAAAACTCCTTCTGACCATGGTGGTTTTATACTTGATGTCCTCATGTGTCCTGTATATTATGGCCCTGGCGCCCAACCATTGTTGCATTCAGCTTTTTTCGATCTTTTTTCACGTTCTTTTTTCATTCCATTGTCCACGACTTCCGCCCAAACGTTGCCAGCAGTGGGGATCTCGTGTCTCAACGAACTTGGACGGACCATTCAATCTCAACGAACTACGCGCCAACGTTTCATGAGATTCCGAAGATTTCCGACGGTCAGAGCTGCTCGATCCTCGAGACGGATCAAAGCCTCGGGGCCGGATCCACCGCACGCCTCGGGGCCCAAAGGCGGATCGGTCACTCCGGGGGTCCGGGTGATGTGTTCGGATCGCATGGGCGACGACGTTCGGCCCAAGGTGCCCGGTCAAAGGACCGGATGCCTTTCGACCCGAGAAACGACCTGGGAGGGAAGTGAGAAACAGCCATGTAGAGTGTTTCGTGCAGATCGTCCTGTAGAGAAGCATGACAAGTCATATCATAGGTGGGATCAAGTGCCAAACTCGTCCAAAGGTCATCACTAGCAGCTTCACACCAACAGTGAGCTCATGTTAGCAACTGGAGACCATGTTTCATGGAGGACCAAAACAACAAAGTGCCCTCGTTAGCAGACAGAAGCGACCCAGCTTGAGGTATATGATCACTCTTGAGCATACCAAAAGCATCCAAAAGCATATTCATTCTTCAAGTCAATCAAGAAGCAGGCTGCTGTTGATACTGGTATGAGCTACGAGAATCAATTCTCGGAGCTCCGATGGTGGTGAACCTTTGGTATCGAGTGCTGCCGTCCTCAGACCTGTTCTGGAAAGAAAACCTCATCTGGACTCTGGATGGCTGTGGCAACAGAGTCTTGCCAGCAGGGCGGCGCATGCACGCAGGAAAGTGTGGTTTGCTTGATTTGGCTGGCTTTGAGATTCCCCAAACCCCAACTGTCAATCTCAATTAACCACAAGGGGCTGTGTCATAGTTGATTTGTAGCGGGGAAAATAGCTGATGTAGTGGGCCTAGACAAGAACATTTCTTGCATTCGAACATGAGTTGTCACACAGAACATTGTCGACACGAGTTGCAGTTACAACGAGCTTTCCGGAAAACATCGTCAGAGGGCATCTTGGACGCAGCCGTGCCCATGGAGAAATTCATCCCTGGCATTGCTAGCGTGCGACAGCAGACCGGCCCAGTAGGCGTAGGTCACATGTTGTTTTCCTTGGAGCCTGACTGGATGGGTGTTGCCCTGTTAGCCATGGGTCCGCGTCATGGTGGGGGACGAAGCCCTGTTGCCCCAGTCCAGCGTCCCAAACCGACCCAAGGGGGTTTGAGCCCCTGCAGGGAATCTATACTTTGGCTCTGGTAGGACGGCAACGCAATGTGCCACATTTGGCCATCCAAGGCAGTGAGTGGGCCCATCATGAGCTTTGGATCAGAGCCTCTCTGCCACAGATTCATCCAAAGCTTGGTGAACTCTTGGAAGATGCCTTCGACACTACGCCGATGTGGTTTCAACATCACCCTAACTAAGCCCTGGTCCATGGTTGTTCTCAGTTCGGCTCAGAAAGGACCCTCAGTTTGCTCTGGGTTTTGACCCTTACAACTGGTGTTTTTTGGGGCCTCGTTGGGCGTCAGAGATGGAGCTCTTGGGCTGGTGCTGATTGGACAGGCCCCCGACCAACAACGCGTGGCGGGCGTGGCGATACAAGGCCTGCAACGCACATGTGGATGTGGAGTCCCTGTCCTTGAAGATTCTACTTTGTGTGCCTCAGACAGCATCTGGAGCGTGCACTACAACCAGTGATATTTGTATATTGGCCCTTAGGCCCTAGGTTCCACCTGAGATTTTCATGTTCAGTCATGCCACTTCATGCCATGATCCTGTTG
>CAXAMN010023235.1:0-18159 GCA_963970005.1 Durusdinium trenchii | reverse complement strand
GCTGTGTCCGGGCGCTGTCCTCCTGTTGTCCTCTTCTTGCCTTTTTTTCTTTCTTTTCTTCCTCTTATCTTCTTCTTGTCGTCCGGTTGTCCTCCTCTTGTCCTCTTGTTCTCCTTCTGCTGGTTGGCCGCAGTGGTGTTGTCTTCTTGTTGTCCTCTCCTTGTCTTCCTTTTGTCCTGTTCTTGTCCTCTTGTTCACACCAGCTTGGCAGCGGCTGCCAGCCAGTCTCCAGACCTCGTGCTCCTGTTCCCCTCTTAAATCCTGTCTTTTCCTCATCTTTCTCCTCTTGTCCTCTTCTTGTCCTCCCGCAGTACCGCAGCATGGCCACAGTGTCAGGCCGCGCCGGCAAGCCCTGTCCGGATGTCCTTCTCCTCTTGTCGCAATCTTTTCGCGCCTGTCCTCCTCATGCTTGTTGTCCTTCTTCAGGTGTTCATTGGCCGTGGCTGCCAGCCTATCTCCGGTCGTGCTCCTCCCGTAGTTGTCTTGTCTTTCTCTTGTCCTCTCTTCTTGGCGTTCTCCCCTCATGTTGTCCTGTTGTCCTTTTGGCGGTGTCCTCACAGCTTGGCCTTCTCTTGTCCTCTTGGTGTGTTCATGTTGTCTTCCTTCCCTCATCATTTTGTCCAACAATTCTTACCGACCAAGCTGTTTGGGGTCTATGCTGGTATAATTAACTAGCGGGCTAAAAAAAAATTAGACCCAACATTTCAGCTTCTTTTGGCGTCAACTCCTTGAATTTCAATGTTGGTAACGTCGTGTAAACAAACATGGAAAAGAATAGTTTGGGAAAAAATTGTGTCATAAGAAACCCGAGACACTGAATTCGTGTACCGCACTCTGCGCAGCCAAGCAGGACACACAGACCGCAAACGCCAGTGTGACTCCTTCTAGGTTGGAGGCCATCGCTAGTAGGTTGGAGGCCCCTGTTACTAGGGTGGAGGCCATCGATCGCTACTACTAGCGGTATGGGGCGATTCTCTCATGAAGGCCTTGAAGGCAAATTTGACATTCGTCTAGATCATGGTGATGCGCCAGGGTTTGGAAGACACCACGATGTGAAGTTTCCCTGAAAATCTAGGAACCAAGGGATTAGTGCGAATGCTTCTTCAAGGAAGCTCCCCCCCCGCGCTCAGGCGGGGGGAGCTTCCTTGAAAGAAGCGTGAGCTATCCTGCGTTCATAGCTAGGACCAAAAGTCTCCTAGTAGCTAACTAGTTTGCCCCTCGCCTACTTAATTGAGTAAGGAGCGAGGGCAACGGACCAAACAATATGTTAATTTGGACCCTGGAGTTTGAAAACAAAGCTTCTTGTTCCTAATAGCGATGCCCTTTGTTTCTAGTAGCTTCTTGTTCCTAGTAGCAAGGCCAGGAGCCACTGGAGTTCGAAAACGAAGTCACTTTGGACAGCCAATGTGAGCCACACTTTAGAGGAGACGTTGATCAACAAAGACGGATTTAGCTTGTCTCAAGCTGGCGCAGAATTCGGCGACAAGTTGGAACGGCACTGGATGTCGACCAAGTTGAGCAGGGTAAGGGCAAGAACGGCAAGAAATGAAAAGGAAAGAACGGTCGATAGCTTCCTCTCGGTAGCTACGGCGGAAAGCATGGTGGCAAATACCAGCCAAAAAAGCCAGAAGCATGGCACCTTTCTTCTTGCCTTTATCTTGCGGTCTACTTTACTCTATGTTAGCAGCATTCTTGCAAGCATTTGAATTCTTTTAGTTTTTTTCATTGGTTTTTTCTTGCATGGGGAAATGAAGACTGTCCTAGTTAGGTCTGCAAGCGACTTGCCACTCAGAGGTTTCTTCCCCCCTCGCCCGCCTCCGTGCGGCTTGTCACATACATGACCTGAGAGTATTGAGCGCTTGGCTCGTTTTGAGAGACAAAGCATTGTAGCCACAACTATTCTACGTTTTCTGGAACCACTAGAGGCCGACCAAATAGTTTTTGCTAGTAACTACAAGTGCCTTACTGGTAGTAACAAGGTTCGCTACTAATTACTATTTAAATTCAAACCTTGTTACTAGTAAGGCACCTGTTACTACTAGCGAGGCACTTGTAATTACTAGCAAACCAAATCCTCCTAGGACCTTTTCGCACGCGCGTTTTCTTCCTGTATTTTTTTCACCAAAAGAAGACCAACGCGGTCAGCTTTGCCAAGCAGCTGCGAGGTTGTAGCCAATGAGGGCACCTGCAACACAGCAAAGCAATGTCACCTTCGGTTTGACCAACACGGTTTGCAGCTTTCGAGATTTCCTTCTTCGGCGCCTATGAGACCCAGAACTTTGTAGCCAAAACCAGGAAGGTTAGCGTCCAGATTTGCCTCAAGAATTGCTTGAGACAAGAAATATCAAATCTCTAGGAACAAAAAGCTACTAGGGGCTCCTGGCATCGCTACTAGGAGCAAGGACGCTACTAGGGGCTCCTGGCCTTACTACTAGGAGCAAGAAGCTACTAGGAACAAGAAGCTACTATAGTACGAGATCTCAATCAAGTCCGACTCAAGTCTCTTTTTACCTTGGATAAAGCACGACAAAACTTTTTTAACGTGTTCATGTATTTTTTGTTTCTGTGCTCCGCGCAGAGATTGGTGACCAAACCGCTGCTCCCGTTGCGGTCAGCGTGCTATAGACCTTGGATGGGCTGCATTTCAAACAGGGCAAGCCTTTCGGAAAGAAAGGCCCGAAAGTTTTTGATTAGAGGACGTTGTTTTGCAAGAGAAATAAATCATGCGTTTTTGATCTCTTGAGCTCCAAAAGGAACAGTTTCCGTACCAAGTCTGCGTTGTTTCGGCCAAGACCAGTCTCTAAAGTTGTCTCGTTTTGGTAGGTTGGAGGCCATCGCAAGTAGGAGCAAGAACGCTACTAGGAGCAAAAAGGGCATCGCTACGAACGGAGCAAGGATGCTATTAGGTTGGAGCAAGTAACAAGTGCATCGCTTCTAGTAACAAGTGCCACGCTACTAGGAGCAAGAACGCTACTAGGGGCTCCTGGCGTCGCTACTAGGAACAAGAAGCTATTAGAAACAAGTGCATCGCTTCTAGTAACAAGTGCCACGCTACTAGGAGCAAGAACGCTACTAGGGGCTCCTGGCATCGCTACTAGGAACAAGAAGCTATTAGAAACAAGTGCATCGCTAGTTTGAAGCAAATTGGACCCAACCCATGGCCCCGCACATCACCAAGCACACGTTCCATAGCTGGACGTCGAGCACGGAGCCACATGGTGATCGGCGCCTGAGGAAAGTCGCAACTTAAATCGAAAAAACGAAGAAATGAGAAAACAATAGCGATGCCCTTTGTTACTAGTAGCGTCCACTTGTTCCTAGTAAGGCTAGGAGCGCCCCTAGCAGCGTCCTTGTTCCTGCCCCTAGTAGCATTCTTGCTCCTAGAAAGATATTGAATATGTTTCATTCAGCGAATGAACATCTTTGCTATTCTTTGCTGGCTCGCTGGGCTCTGAGGTTTGGGCATAATTCCAGTGACCGATGTTGAAGTGCTTGTCTGGGATTGAAGGCTGGTAGGTGTACTTGTGATAATCTGCCTTGCAACGAAGAATCTTTGCCATTTTTTAAAGAATGGAAGAAAGAAAGGGAAAAAGAGAGAAGAGCAAAGGCAATTAAAAACAAAATTGTTTTTGCAGACCGAAAAGACTCTCATCGAAAACAGTAACGGCAGTCGCACACCTCAGGCAAAGTCCATCGGGGCTTTGCATCATCGGCCCCCCCGGCACGAAGGAGCCGCGTCAAGCGGAAGCGCAGGGGTCGAGCCTCAGTCGGGGGGTAGGCCGCTAGTAGGAAGAGGTAGCCAGTGGAAGCTAGGTAGATACTACCTGCAAGTAGCTAGTAGCTTGGAAGCAGGATAGCTCACGCTTCTTCAAGGAAGCTTCCTTGAAGGGCTCGCACTGATCACTTGGTTCCTAGATTTTTAGGGAAACTTAACTATGCGATGGCCTCCACCCTAATAGGGATGGCCTCCAAATCTAAAAATCTAGGAACCAATATACAGTGCCTGAGGTTTGCTGTGTCGGGTAGCTAGGAAGCTTGCAGGAGTAGCTATAGTAGCTTACTAGTAGGAGCTTCCACTGTCACAAATTTCCATGAACACTTTCTTTCGTTTTCGCTTGACATTAAGATGCTTGATACGAGCTGACGGTTTCGGAATGAGGAGAGAACGACTCGAAGAGCCATTTTTCTTCGCAGCGAGCAAAATGCGCGCCTTTGGATCCCTTCTCTGAAGCCATGACGGAATGCAAAACGGTTGCAGAACGCACCTTGCTTTACACAAACGCTGGCTTTTACGCACCAAACTGACTTTTGCTGAGATAAAGCTGCTCAAATTACAAGTATGGACTCCTGCCAACTTTTTTCTTTTCAGCGCGTGAAACCATGTTCTGCACCAAGTAGAAACTCCGTCACATTGCCTTAGACTTTTTTCGAACAAATCGCACTAGGGACAAGAAGCTACTAGGGGCTCCTGGCATCGCTACTAGGAGTAAGGAGCTAGTAGCGAATGAGAAATACATGAATCCCCACAGCCATGTGTTGACAAGGCACGATTCTTGGATAACCCTGTCCAGACTTCGGTGGGAACCAACCTGTGAACCTGCCTCCTTACTATTCTGTTTTAAAGCCCATGACGCCATCTTACCATGTTTTTTATTAAAGCCCGTGGCCCTGTCTCCTTACCCTTGAGCAACAATTCAAACATCTTGGAAAACGGCAGGAACGGAATTGGAAGCCAAACCGTCTCGCAGCTTTCCATAAGGAAATGGAACCACGAAACAGTCGGAGACCGGAATCTTGGAGGCCATCGCTACGGTTTAGAATTGAAGCTAGTAGTAACAAGTGCCACGCTACTAGTAACAAGTGCCTTACTAGTAGTAACAAGAAGCTATTAATTTAATTTGTTGAAGCTTATTGTTTCTACGTTCACTTCTTGCTACTACTAGTAAGGCCCTTGCTCCTAGTAGCGATGCACTTGTTCCTAGTAGCTTATTGTTTCTAAGGACAACAAGAAAGGTATTGGACCTGTCCAAGAATCCGCCAGAAATCGCAATGGACGCCTCCTGTGATTTCAGACAGGCATCTAAACGAAATCTTTCGACCACATGACTCACATGACGTTGTTAAACTGCAGTGAGTCAACTGGGAGCAAAGCTGGGTACCCGAAGTGGTTTTGCATGGTGAGACCACTCGTCCTGTGATGCACTTGTTACTACTAGCTTCTTGTAATGAAAGAAGGAAATTATTCACGCGAAGACCTCCAACCTAATAGGAAAAGGAGGCCCACGAAGGGTAGAGGAGAACGTGGAGGGAGCAAGAGAGCAGCAGTGCGTGGAATGCAAAGGGGCTCGGAGCTGTTTACGCTCGTCCGACAAACAGCCAACTGCTGCAGGGCTCCAACCTACTAGCGATGCCCTTTGCTCCTAGTAGCGTCCTTGCTTCTAGTAGTAAGGCCAGGAGCCCCTAGTAGCTTCTTGTTCCTAGTAGCGATAGCCTCCAACCTAAAGAAAGAATGCAGTCTTTTCTCTTTTTCGTTTTTTCACGGAGAGGCTTCCTGGTGGCGGCCGGCAATGTAGAGCCGTTGCACTTGCGCTCGAGACAAGAAAGCAGCTGCAGCGGTACCGAGGAAAAAACCTTGGTTGGAGTCGGATTCAGTCGGATTCCTACATTGCAACACAAGAATCAATCGTTTCAGGAAAAGGAAAGCACAAGATGGAGCCCACGAACCCGAATGCAAACACATACGTCAAACCACTGCGTATAAAAAGAGACACAGCCGGTCAGAATCTCTTTTTCACTCTCTGGCACGCTGTTGGACATCATGCGCTGGGGACTCCACCACCAAGGCAGCATGCGCTGGGGACTTCACCACCAAGCTCCGTCTTCATCATGAAGGGTCTTTGTTTTGCATTCAAATCAAGCACTGGCGTAAAGGTTCTGGCAGATCCGCGGCACGAAAGAAACAATGGCATTGTCCCAAAATCTCGAAAATAAGCACTTGAAAATGATAACCGTCCACATAATACAGAGAAATCCACAACTGCGGCGTCTGATCTTCTTGTAAGTAGGAGTGTAAGACCGTGCGTTGTTGTGGTTCGCCTGCATCGACAAGAAGTATATGAGACACACACAACGGAAGTGAAGAAAACTATCCTATAGGTTATGTCATTAGTCCAACATTCGTATGGATTTATCGCACACGCGTTTGTTAGATGTGTCACCGGGGCCTCGAACAACAGACGTCTGGGTCCAAGTATTTCCAGCAATGATGAAGCCAAGATTGAGCTCCGTGGCCAACGCAACAAAGTCGACGTCTGTTGCCCAATGAGTATTCCCACAAGTTTCGAGAGCAGCACTCCCGGCATGCTGCAAAGACACCAGGGCCGCAGTGCCAGAACGCACTCTCTTGCTCCTCGTCACGGAGCTGTCGCCCTCTTTGTAGCGAACTAGCATGGCGTCGTCTACAACTTCTGCTCCGAGGACATCGTTGGCGTCTTTCAAGAAAGCAAAAGGAGAGCCACGCAAGAGTGCGATCATGGACCAGTCGCCCAGCCATGTCCTCGCAGCTTCGCGCACCAAACACCCGACGACGAAGTTCAAGAATGCTTTTGGCGTCTTGGCGCGCGTGCGTTGCCCGACAATCTTGCGGAGAGCAGCCGCGACCGTAGTTCGGTCGTCCCAGTCAGTCACTTCATCGGAAGTGAAAAGATTCAAGAGTCGTGGGTGGACCGCTCGCGCCTGCATCAGGACGACCGCAGTGGACAAGAAGAAGCAATCGCCGCCTCCACCAGCTTCGGCGGCAAAGACACGCAGAGCCCCGTGTTCTCGGAAAAATTGCGCCGTGGGAGTGGCCACCTCTTCCAGCACAAGAGACCAGATGTCGCAGAAATCCGTTCGCAGCTGACGCCACTTGGTGGGGTCGTACTTCCTTTTGGTTCCCCTGAACTCAGTCACTACACTCGCCCTCGTAGCCGCCGTCCAAGCCCCTGGGACGTACTGAAAGCGACCCTCTGGTGTTCTGCGGGTCGGTCGCGGTAGGTGTTCCGCGGCTGGAAAACCAGGCAGATGTCTGCGAGCTTCTTCGATTGCGGAGCGAGACAAAAGCGCAACCTCCTGCAAACAATGATACAAGATCGACACACGCGCGGTTGCGGATGGTATGACTCGTGGCTATTTCATATGTTATCACTCGAGCAGTGTGAATCAGTCCGTGGATATCCAACATAGCACATTAAACAAGCCAACAAGCACATGAGAGTCCTCCAGTCGATCCAAAAAACTCGGCAATATACGCAGGTGGACCAGTCTCAAAGATTGAAAAATCAATATCGCCTTCTGGCGTCTCCGGTAAATTGCGAAATAAGGAATACTCGAGAGCTTGAGCGCGTCCAAGAATCATGTACAAGTGCTGCGTATAATCGTCTGCCGAAAAATAATCTGGTTTCGAAAAATCAATCGTGTGTCCAACTCCTTTGATGGTCTTGCCTTGGGCATTGTTGTAGGTTCCAGCAGCCAGCGGAGCAAGAGGATACTGTATCCGAGTAACACCCAACATCAAGGCTCCTTTGCGATGCAATTGCACGCGGAAAGAATCTTCACTCGGTTCTAAATGCCACACTCCTCCAGGCAGAAGCTGTCCAGTATAATCTTCTTGCTGATCCTGTTGCAAGTCAGGTGTGACTCAGAGATACATGGGTCCTACAGAAGGTTAGATTAAACTGTCTAAAAAACCGATGTTCACAAACTATGCAGGACACTTGTCTTCAGTCACATCCGCGTATATCAGACTATATTTAGTTGCAGGCCCAGGCCTCAATACGCAAGGTAATCGAGGCAGGGAGATAGTCCAGGCGAACATATCCAGTCTCCCAGCACGGATGCGATCCCGCGGGGACTCCACCACCGGCGGGCGCGCCAGGCACGCCAAAGCGTTCGTTGGGGTGAAATTGAATGGCGATCACCTCGGCCGGACACTCTTGCACGATTTCTGGTGGCAAGAGTTTCTTCGTCACCTTCACCTTCAAGCCCAAGTGCAGCGGTAGAAACGACATGAGGTTGCCAGTTTTACTTGCCATGTTGGTCAAGCCCAGAATCTCGCGCAGAATGGATTTATCGTTGGTGAACTCACTTTGATGCACCAAATCCACTGCTTGAACGTAGTAGAGCAGACGACCTTTGTCATGTAGCAACGACGTCAAGAAGGATTCCTGCTTGGCGAAGACCGCTCCGAAGCGAGACTGAAAGGACCTCGAAAGATACGTCGGAAAGCGTCGACGAATCAGCTGGGGACGTCCAGTCTGGGTGTTGCGGAAAGCTGCAACACCAAAGCTCGCGCGAGCAGACTCGTATGCGCACAACCGCTGGAGACGAGCCACCTGGTCCCAGTTCACTGCGCTGAAGACACCGCGCGCGAAGAAACCTGGAGGCCCGGTGGGCGCAGTGGAGCCTGAAGCCATGGTGTAATCGCTGCTCAGACGAGGATCGCCTCCCAGCGGGCGATGCACCTGCTTGCGAATGGCCTCCTTCAGAGCCGTAGACAAGGGACGACCCCCGACCACTCGCATCGTCTCCAAGAGCTCGGCCAACGGATCTCCTTTCCGAAAGCGGTGAGAGCCTCTGAACAAGATGACCTGTTTCAGAAAGGCGCGAAAGACTGCAAGTCCATGTTCATCGATGTCGACTTTCTTCCTGCGCTGTTGGTCGTCCATCTTCTCGTATCGCGGCGCCCCCCGGCACTTCAATGCCGAAGGCTTCCATGAGGGATCTGGCTCGCACGGGGGTCAACTGCAAGAAGTCACCAGCCAAAATCTGACACAAGACATTGCCGAAAATGTTGCTCAGAAAATCCTCCGGAGAAAGGTCGAAACGACCATAGCAGGCCGATCCGTGTAGCACTGCCAACAAATTCGGTGCAGTCAAGCTAATCTCATCAACAAACAACAGCGAAAGCCGCCACCACTTACGCTGCACAGCCTCCTTCTTGGTCTTAGAGGGCTTTTGCAGCAACAGCTCTTGCGCCCGTGTGAGACCAGCCATATGGTGGAACGTGCTTCCTCCTATGAGTCGAGCGGCAGAGGTTTGGGCAGCGACCCCTCGGGTGGTCCCAGGTAGAAACTCGTTGTAGACCGGGAGGATGACTTCTTTCAGCGTGAAAGTTTTGCCGCTCCCTCCAGGTCCATGTACAAAAAATACGCGCCACCATGTCCTACGTGGGCTCACGAGCAAAAGGAACACGCAACAACCTAATCCAAAATCTATATTTCGCCAACGGGGTGTGATCATTGCGCAAATGAAGTCGTACATTCTCTATGTAAAATACAAAAAATCATGTATCCTTGCTACAAGCTATGTTTATGTCATTAATTAGACATTTAGTTCCGCCGATGGAAGCGCGTGGGCACGCGAAATTTTGGACTCCATAATCCTTCTCAACCAAAGCCAACAACGGGTCAAGTCGAGTGCGATCTCCGAAGCAGTGAGCCAGTCCAGCTTCGTTGGCTTTGTTCCACAGGCGCTGCAAGGGCGCGATGGCGAGGATCACAGCATTGTACTGATCTGGAGAGATTGCATACTCTGCTCCGTCTTAGTGAGTGGACTGAAGCACAGGTAGCTTCTGCTGCACCAGCTGCAAAGCTTTCTCAGCCGGAGACAAAGTCAACACCGCTGCCACAGGGGCCAAGCCGGCCTCAACGTCTCGTGTAGAGATGTCAACGCATTCATCGTCTGTGTCATGTGCTTGACCCAGTTCCGCATCCTTGCGAGACTCCTGGAGTGCTTTTTGCTGTTGCAGGCCACTCAACACTTCTTGGGTGGTAGACGTCTTCGAATCGATTTCACGCCCCGCGCAGACAAGAGCGTGGCTGCTGCAGTTCCTCATATTTCGTAGCATATTGCTTCACGAACTCAGCCGAACGCTTGGTGCTGGAACTGGTTCTGCCTGGACCGCTGGTTTTCACATTCAATCTGTGCGCCAAGCCCAAGACATCTTTTTGATCCACGCGCAGGCGAGGTTGGTACTGGACTTCAGGTTTGATCGGGCAATCGTCCACATCGAGATCGGATCGGTCTTCCACCTCGCCCACGTCCACAAACTCAGCCCTCGCTCCCAAGTCGTCATCTTCGTCAGGAGCGACTTTGTGCTCTTGCGTCGGTCGGGGTCTCCGACGAGCTTCTGACATCAAATCCAAATTAGCACTCACCTCTCGACTGACGACAGCCACATACTCTCCCGCGCTCAGCTGCTGCGGATGCCACCCGTAGGAGGCGCAGTGCACGGAAGAATGTAGACCAAGAATTTCGACGCAAGCTTTGATGTGCCCTGCAGAGTTTCCAATCACCGTGAGGACGTTGTCTTCGTCCATGACTGCACCGACAAAGTCGAAGATCACACCCAAAACTCGCTCGCTGAGACGAGGTAGTTCATATCCGACGCGCTTGGGGGCAGTCTGTTTCCCTCGACGACGGCGCAACTGCGTTGTCGTGGCCAGAGGTCGTTTCCGCCCAGTAAAACATTCCAACAAAAAATTGCAGCGCGCCGCTGGTGTGACCGGCCCCAGGAACTTTGTACTCCCTCACGGCAGTCGTGTCAACTACCTTGCATTGCAAATTCGAACAGAGCATTGACGATTTATGCCATCTCGTGGATAATCATATAATCACTAAAGGCGTTTCTAGCGACGACAGAAGTCATTAAACAAAGGATATCAATTTTATATCAAAACAGATTCCCCAAGAGCAAAATCAAAAGTCGCCGCCATATAGGATCAGACCAGGCACAGTGTGACAGCGCTTCTCTTGTGACAGTTTTACCTGCAGTATGCACGATGATTTCGATCACTCGTTAGAATCGTGACGCTATAGAGATTATAGAATACGTAGTGATTTATGGGTAAGTAGAAGGGGATGTTCCAGCTATAGGCATTGTCCATCAAATGGAATCGAAACACTGAACAAACATGAAAAGGATCGATCAGCATAACACGTTCCGAGTAAACGTTTCAGCGACGGGTCCTGCAGGACGACATCATGTCCGAGGTACATCAGCACGCGCAGCCAACGTTTGTGTCTCAGCTTCTGTTGCTCGCCATTCTCCCAAGATGCCAGTCTTATCGAGCAAGGCGCGCGCATCCCCGCCCTGTACCAAGACCCGCTTGCGCGGAGAGACAGGAATTTTGCGAATATGCTTCACCGCTTGCGCTCTGCCACAATGATGCGCGCTGTCGCAGCGATGTTTGCGCAGGAGTGCGCAGTGGACCGCAGCCCACATCTCTCCGTCTCTCAGTTTGGTCGGCATGCTCACACCGTGTAAGTAGGGGACACGCGGCGCGGCGTGTAAGACTTGTACATACTGCTTGGCTTTCGAGTAGTGCGGCTCAAACTCGAATTCAGCAAAGTCAGTCCCGGAAGTGCGAGAAACGTGCGCGCAAGAGACATGCATGCCATAGACGTAGAAATTCATGGCAGCAAGCGGCTCCACATCTCCGCGATGAAGATAGTCCTCGTAAAAAGAAGTGGTTCGCAGTTCCACATTCTCTGCGCTGCTCTGTCTCAGCTTGCGAGCTCCTGATACCTCCGGGACTTCACCACGAGAGCCCAGCTTGCGAGCTCCGGATACCTCCGGGACTTCACCACGAGAGGCGGCGTCCACAGTAAAAGCGACATCGCTCAAACCAACCTGCTGCGTCTCATCCTCTGTGCAGCGTCGCATTTCTTCGAAGATGCCCCAGAGCACGCGCTTCAACATCAGCCTCCAAAACACATGTGTTCGGGTAACCTCTCTGCCAGTCAGAAGCTGTATCGCCATCAGACAATGTCCATGCATCACCGCATGGTTCGCGGCCGTCCACAGCCTGCGCAGACGTTTGCGAGCTTCCTGCTGCTCCGGCGTCGCCCTAGCTGTTTTGGCCTGGCTCTGCGCTGGAAGCGGATAGGTGTCCAGCAGGCGCTGACACTCTGCCGCCTCCGCCTCCACCTGCATCCGCTCTTCCAAGCGTTGCGTGCCAGTGGTGAGATGTTTGAGCACCGGTCCACAGGTCAACGAGGGTTTCGTCGTGTAGTCACAAGTGTAGAAGGAAGTCTGAATGCCAGAGCGCAACCCTTCCACCAAATTTTCTCGAAGCCAGACATACAAAACTTTTTGGGTGTCGTTCCAAAATCGATCACCGATTCGAGCAGCCTCTCCCGCCCCGCGCGCGTCCATCTCATCATAGCTGAACCTTCTGCACGCCAACGACAAGCTGCGGCACATGGAGTTCGATAGGAAGGGTCCCAAAGTTTCGCCAATGCGACGCGTTGCTCGCCACGAGCTTCCGTCTAAGTCTAGGAGATTCATCAAACAAAGTTCACAAAACACCTCCCCGATGACTCTCTGTGTGACCACACGCACGCGCAACTTCTTTGGACTTCGGTGTTGGTCTGACGCAGTCAAGATGGCCACCGTGTCCGCCTGGCGTCGGCTGACTATGTGAAATCCGGGAGCGGTGACTCCGTATCTGTAGCCGCGGTAGAAACAAGCACGGATAAGACGTGGTGGCATACGGTTGGAAACAATAGCATACTAGCTAAAGAGAACGGAACCATCAAACCACAGAGTCCAAATTTCACTGAAAATTCATCGAGTGAGCATGAGGCCTCATCGTCTAAGATATTAGGCGCATCTGCGACATAGCCATCTAATAAAATTCGTCGACAGTCTTGGTAATTCAAATTTCCACGATGCGTCACCATCCCAGTCTCGCCAGAGCCATGGAACGATAACTCAAACAAACAACATCACATAGCTCGTCGAAAACATTTCTTCATGTTTGAACAAATCAGCTGTTGTCGTCTTGAAAATAGTTTTTTATGCGCGCAATATCAAAATCACTTGTTGTACGTTACAACACCAAGTCGCTGGGAAACACTGCCCCTCTCGGGGATTGAACTGCACTGTCTTGATGCGACCTCGTTGAGTGCCTTCCGTCGAGCTATCAGCGGCGCTTCCCAAATCGGATCTACCCACAAAGTGCTCTGCCGTCAACCGCACAGGTGACACCTCTGACATCCAGCGAGGCCATACAGGGGCCTTGCCCGTGCGAGCGACAGTGATTTCTATAAGCTTCTGACTTGCAGACGCATCTCCGACGGCTTCAGAAGGTTCTGTCGTGGACGAAGCTCCAGTTCGCTTCTCTTTAAACAGTTGAACAAAATGCACGAAGTTAAATCGACAATGTTGCGGTTTCTTTCTGGAGCCCTCCGGAGCATACTTGAAACAGGTGGCCTGATGTTCATGAAGGTGTCCGCTCAAAGCACAGATGCCACGTAAATCTTCACAAAACGCATCCGCGTAGCCGCCAGGCTGGCGCACAGTGCCCCGACGAAGTCCATCACAGACTCGGCAGTCGCATCCTGCAAAGCCACCCCTCAAAAGACGATAGTGTGGGAGACGAGTCATCACGGCTCCCGTCAACGGAATCTGACGGACACTGAAACCTTCCTTCTTCTCGTTGGTGACTTCCGAAGGGCCACTGTCTAGACGCTGTTGGATATGAAAATCAACGAAGCCGGCTTCCACAGGAACCAATGGTCTTCGTCTCTCAGGATCTTTGCGACAGTCTTCCAGCTCTCCGTCAAACTTGTCATCCTGTTGCCACTTCGCCAGATACGGCACACCTTTCAGTTCAACATTCTCGAAAGGCACGTCCGCAAAGTGTAGCTTGAATAAGCCAGCGCAAGAGCTCATCAAGGATTCGACTGCAAGCAAGGTTTGTTTCTGCCACTTGCGGAGTAATCCCTTGGCTGCAACAGATTCAGCGGAGAGAACGCGACGGAGCCACTGCTGAGAAGCGCTGTGCACGAAGTGCAGCACTATGTGCGGGTGGCACGAAAGTCTGGCCTGTTCCTCTATAGGTCCACGCATCTGCGCAATGGCTCCGAAGCTCCCACCCATAAAGGCTGCCGCGCAGCCATCTGCGAAGTAGACTCCGTTGCGCGTTCCATTGGGTCGCAACTGCTCGTCGTATGGCGTGACGCCAAGAACGTGCTCCAGGAAGAGTCGCATGGACAGTACGAAAAAACGAGCCTGGGCGACGGGATTTTCGGCCAGGATCTCGAGCATGCGGGAAGCCGTGGGCATGGTGGGGGCCTCATCCAACAACGACAGCACAAACTTCTCGTTGTTGCCTTCCTTTGTGAAACCGCCCAGTGGATGTCGCACACACCCTTGCTGTAACATCACAACCAACGGGTTCCGGGTGTCGGCGACATTGGGAGTCAGAAATCCACCGATGGCTCCAAACCTCAATTGAAGCGCTGAAGAGGACAATCAACAGAAACAAAGCGCATCAGGGACATCAAAAAAAAAAGCATAAGAAAGTAGCAAGGAACACCTATTATACACATTGGCAGACTCAAGGTACATGAGCATGGCACCATTCTGTTCGTGTCGCAGCTGTTGCCTCGCCCCGTCCGTGCCGATGATTTCTGCCGAAAAGAACAAGAGTTGTGATATGGCGTCTCGGATTCTTTCGTCAACGATGGACGAGCGCATGACGTCTGCGATGGTGGCATATTCTCCTAAGGATAACATTGCCCTGCTCAACCGATCCGAGGTGCACTGCAAAACCGTCTTCAAGGATTCTTTGAATTTCTTACGCTTCACATGTGCAGAAGCCAACCTCACCATCTCCATGCGTTTCCAAGTGTCGCAAGCAACTGCAACGAAGTTCAAATCTGCACACCAGCGCGGCACAGCCGGAGGTTGAAAGCTCCTCGAGCCGGGGACACCGGCTTGGTCCCCAGTGCTTTGGTCTTCCGGAGCCATGTCAGTTGGGTCTACGGCGTCGTATTCCAACTCCGCTCGTTCAAGTAAGTACCCAGCCCATTCACGAAAGGTCAGAGGTGCATCTCGGACAAGTCCATACACTCCATCTCCATAGGGAAACAACTCAGGAAAACACTTTTGCCAATATTCTGCGCTATACATACTCAAAGGTTTCGACGCAGTGTGCACCACCTGTACTGTCTTCAAATCAGGACTCTCGGTCGCTCCCTGCGTGCTGTCCATCTGCGCCACCAGCGCGTCAAGCTTGGCTTGCAGCTCCGCGGAGGACATACTTTCTGCCAGACGACGAAAGCTTTCCACTTCTGCATCGAAATCCATCGTCCTCTCTCGTCCCTGCTGTCTGCTCATGAGTAATTTCAACTTTGCAGCAAACTCTCGGAAGCAACGTTCCACGTCCAGGTCACTGGAACCTACCTCGCCTGCAGCGCAGCGAAAGCCAGGCAAATCTTCGGCGACTTCCTCAAAAGGATTCTCTTCATCCGGTTTATAGTTGTTCTCCGCATTCTCCTCCCTTGCAACCTCAGCTTCCCCAACCGGAAAAGTACTGTCTCCGCCCATGTCCGCATCAGCAGGTCCACTCAACTTGAAAGGAACTTGATGTTCTGCTTCCACAGGAGTGGCTTGTGCTCGCACAGCTTCACAAGTCCCTCCAACTTCAGCAAACTGCGCCCGTGCTTCCTCTTCGTTCACAGACAAATGTTGATACGCCACATTGTGCGCCACCAAAAAGCGAGCCGCTCGCATGTATGCAGCTCGGGGTATCTCCGCCCACTCTGCGTGGTCCAAATCCTGGCAGGCATCCCGTCACGCATGGACACAACGACACACTGACGGTTAGATGTATGAAAGTAGAGTACAAGGACATATTGATACAGAACACTGCAAAATGCATCATAAGACTCACTGAGCCAGCCTCCGGGTCGCAGCCAACCAACGCAATGCTGATGGTTTCGACACGAATCTGGTCGCGTCCTCTGCCTTTGGCGGGAGATGTGCAGTTTGCAGCTCATGTAACTTGGCCTGTGGAAAGGCGATGGTGTTCGCTCGGATGCCTTTCTGTTTCTCACGCACGGGTCCAGGTTTGTGTCGCTCAGCTACAATCTTCTGAACAACAGCTCGGCCAAGAGACAAGAGCAAGAAGGTCATGACCGAAAGAGGTTTGTTTCCACACTTGAAGGCCAGTGGGTATCGTCCGATCCAAAGCGAGTTAGCCAGTGCGAATTTCGGCATTGCAGGCGTCTTTCGCGTGAGGCTTTGTCCACAGTGTCGACACACGAAGCACGCAGTATGTTTCGTCACAGGGGAAGGAATCGCTGCTGTGTTAAGCAACCACATCCATGGAGTACCATCGTCGTACTTGCCAGATGGGTGGGCCACACAACTTCCCAACAACTCAATTTCTGGAATGGACGGCCACAGCTTACAGTAACGACGAACATCGAAAATCTGAGCATGCACCTGCTCCACTCTGGTGGCATCTATCTCTTGCAGTTTCCAACCTTTGGTCACTCCCTGCGATCTTGGGACTCCACCACAGAGATCGTTGTCGCACTCTGGATTCTCATCAGCGCTGTCTATTCCGGCCTCATCCATGACGTCTTGTGCCCGGCCTGCGCGAGCTTCCACAAACAACTGCAAGCGACTCGTGTCTTCTAACCAACAGGTGCGAGCGCAGACCGCGCACGACTGCATCTGTCTCTCTCGTGCTTCCGCACGCTTCCTCGAATGTGTTTGGTGGAAGGCATATGCTCCCACGCCACGCCGAGTCTGGTCTCCGCATACTGGGAAAGGGCCTCTCACAGAACGCGCAGATAAATATTATATGAGTACAGCCCACATGCTTGTCGAACTACTCAGTCGAAAAAAGATCAGTCGAAACAAAAAAATATGCCGGGACACACTTGTAGGTAACTCTTCCTTTCTGCTTATACGATATCGCAATGGGGTCTGTTGTTCCGATAATCTAACAGTCTTTAGCATCGAAGACTGCGGTGAAATGCCGTTATGATACTCTGGTCGAATACTATTATTGGGTGCTTCTGCTGCGATGTGATAGAACGTTAGGTAAAAGTTGATGTCTGGAATAGAGACTTCCATGTCCCATCTCAACCCAGCCTGAATGGCGTTCGTGAAAGACCAGGCGTTTTCGATATTCTTCTTCACAACGCTCTACTGGTAGAGGCACCGACCCATCCTCCACGCCGAAATGCTCTTCTTGCAAGTGTTGGAGAAACATCTCTTTCACGTCGCATTCGAAATCACAAAGTTCGCATGCCAACATACCAGAAGCTCTTGGAGATCTTTCGAAAATTCTGCGACAGTCCGCTTTTTGTATTTGATCTGCAGGAATATACGCATCTTTGTGTCGACGCGACTCCCAAATTTCAGGAAAGCTCAGTTCCCAGTGACTCTGCTCAGCCAGTCGCATCCTGCCACGTCCACTCTGCAAAGTCTTCATTCGCACTCGGCGAACTTTCTGTGCGAGGGCGTCCGTGCTGCTCTGAGGGCCTCGCGCGGGCAATCCTCCTGATCGCTCGAACTCTTCCATCACAGCATCAAACACAACGATGTGATGCGGCCACCAGACAAAGACTCCACGACACGGCAGCGATTCCCACGCGCACATTTGATCTTCAGTCAGTGCACTTGCATAGTCCACCATCCCGCCTTTGCAGCGTTTCTTCACGCAGTTGAACCTGCGTCTGCGCACTTCTGCAATACCAAGAGCTAAACCACGCTCCTCCGGTAGGTCAGAAGTCACTTTGCTTGGCCATCGATCATGCTCCATTATGAAAGAATGCACCTTGGAAAGCAGGACTTGGGTCGAGTCAAATCGCAGAGACTCCAGTAGCTCTATATCGACGGTCTCCGACGCTTCGTCGACATCTAACATCTCAAACTCTGTCCTGCTCACGTGGCCATCACAGATGTCCATCACAACGTCTAAGCAAGTCGCTCGAAAATCGTTGAGCTTCGAACCAATGTATCTTTGCACATCCTCACATCTCAGTAACGCACACTCAGCGATGACTTCCATCAGCTGTTTGCCTCTGAAAAAACTGGTGGAAACCGACTGTGCGGGCGGCTTCCCAACGCTCCTTTGCGCACCATGCAGTGAACAAGTCTGAATAAGAATCTCTCAAAGCTGGGTCCAACGCGTGCCCTTGTGACAGCAAGCGATGCCATGATCGAGCCAGCGCGTCCACATGCCCGTTCGCACCACGCGAAGGCCACGTCTTCTGCTCTTCCATGTAGGAACGTACTTGCTGTAGGGTGTGCTCCACGCCTGCGCCGTATGGTTTTAAAATGCTCTTAAAACGTTATACAACATAGAATTTGGC
>CAXAMN010023233.1:6434-18169 GCA_963970005.1 Durusdinium trenchii | reverse complement strand
CCCCCAAAGCTGCACAGACAAAAGTGTTCAAAAGAATCCATGTGTTCTTGTGGCTTCTGGATCTCCATGTGTCCAAAAACACCAGGATTCGCTCTGGCCGGATGCTTGGTGAACATGTGGATGACCTGACGGCTATAACCTGGTAGTTTCAAACACTCCACTTCCACTGCTCCACACACTTCCAATGTTTCAAGACCACTTCCACCACTCGGGCGGTCCTTGTACTCTTTCGGTGCATGACCTTCGCCCCTATGCTCAAAAATGTGTCTTTCATGCGATGGACAATAGAGTGCAAACCAATTTGCATCTCGGTGACTTCATTCAAAAGCAGAAAGGCAATGAAATCTCAAGTTAAACTTTAAAAGTCTGTGTGCAAAATCAAATAAGAACATGGGTGGACTCCCCTGCTCCAAATCATCCAAAACACCACCCCGCCACATCAACGAAACATAAGAGTATCAAACATCTTCCAGCACACATCCACCACGAAACAAAACGGGCTTACAGCACACAACAAACAACAAGACCAATCATCACAGTCGAACCTCCCAAAAAAAGTAACATTATCCCGGCAAGAGACCCCAAACAGTGTGTGTGAGGTCTAGAGGCGCAGTAGCAGAATGTCTAGAGATCTAGACGCATTGGGGTGAGTGAGAGTGAGAGTGAGAGTGATTGAGAGTGAGAGTGAGAGTGAAAGTGAGACGAGGGTGAGTGACGTCTTCGGGCGGAGGCCTTGGCAAACGCCTACACAGAGAGTTGCAGAGTCTACACGCGCGGTCAGCTGGAAGCCCCCACCCGGCTCGATTGGACAAAGACGCCTTCCTTCAGCAGAAAGTGACCAAGCCCGACCACAACTTCAAGCTCTCCTTCGACTGCATGGTGAAGCTCCCAAGGTACTGTTCGCGAATGCTTGCTCGGCAAAGTCCTGGAGAACGCTCAGCGAAGAGAGCTTGGCATTTTCGAGCTCGGCCTGGGCCACCAGTTGCTCGGAGATCGCTTTCAGCTGAATCACAAGCTGCTTCAGAATGCGCGGATTCACTTTTGTTTGTTTCCACCTTTTGGAAACTCCTGTGGCGACCAACGCTGCCGGAACAGGAAGACACTCCTGTTTTGGCTGCTTCACCCGCCATTGTGATCGATGCCAAGGCCCTTTATGATTTGCTGACCAAAGCTTTTGGAGCAAACAAAAGAACAGCAATAGAAGTCCTGGTATGTCAGGACAAGCTCAAGGCCTGCCAAGCCAATCCTGCCCTGCTTGCCGATTGCCTTCGCACTCACGAACTACGTGTGAAGGGAGATGAATCCGTTCAAGCTGCAAAAAAGAAGGACCCGTGGACAAGAAAGAAGAACACAGAGATGTTTGCAGTGAAGAAGGGTTCTCGCGCTATGCAAGCCATGTTTTGTTTGGGGTCAACTACAATTACCCTCGCAACCTCTACCTCCTCTTCAACTTGGACCACTACTTCTTGGGGATCATGGATCCTATGGGTGACGATGGTTTTTGCTTCGCTTCTCCCCCTTCTTTTGTGGCACCTTCCACGGATTCCACGAGAACGTCATCGGCGCAACAGAAACCAGAACAAGATCCTGATTCATGGGAGACCAAACAGAAACCAGCCTGACAGAGAGCAGTAGTCTCAGTAGTCAAACCGAATCCAATGAAACCAACGAGGCAGCCGTCAACACTCAGTTTGACCTGGACCTCATGGAGCAAAGATTGGATCGGTGTACGCGACGAGAAAATGACTTGCAGGTTCAGAACCGTGAAGCCCAACTTGCTCATCGCGACCTACAACGCCAGCACGGGATTGCGGTCAATGACCGTTTGGCTGTAACGGAAGCTTTCAACAAGCTCAAGGGTGAGTTTCAAAAAATGAAGAACGACCGGAACCATCTTCGCGAAGAGATTGAAGAAGCTGCTATAGACAAGTCCGACGGCGCCAACGGCTTCTACGTGACGTCTTGTGGGAGAAGGATGAACTCGTGCAGAACCGGATCTTTGCTGCGCTCGATGAGATGAATCACCACGCCGCTTACGTCACCCGAACTGGCGGTGCCTACCACTTCGATCGAACGCCGAAGCTTCTACGATGCGAAGGAGCATAGAGTTTGCGCACACTGCGCCGGAGCTTGGGGCAGGCGCACGCTACGTCAGGCCGAAATGTTCTTGGAATACCTCATGGTGCCAACTTTTGGGACCTCGAGTTTGCCAGGAACCAGAATCAACCAGAACCTAGCTGATGTTGTGCTTGGGCCGTCGACACCTGCGTGAATTTGTTTCAAGTGAAAGCCTGAGATGGAGGAACTGATAGACAGCTCAGACCTTCGGTCTAGATGGCTCACTCCTTTTGTTTTGACACCTCACTTTTCTCCCCATGTGAAGTTGTCGCCGACAACGTGTGTTCTCAACACCATGTTTACTTTGATGGCCGTGGGCCAGCGCTTCGCATGTGGCCTATGGCTACGCACCTCCAGGCGACGCCCTTCGCCTGATCCGTGCCCCAGAGGAAAGAAGTCTAAGAGCGACACAGACTTTGAGCGCTGCGTATACTTGAGTTAGCCCGCCTCTATTTCAACTCTCCACCCACTACCACTTCATTCGCTTCCACGTGCCCCCTTGGAACCTTCATCTACCATTGCTAACTCAGCAATCCTCATTATGTCCTCATTTTCGTTTTTCCCCACCTGTCAGGTGAGGCCGCAAGCTCCAGACCCAAGTGTTCCCCGTCGGACCTCAACCACGACCATCCACGTCCAGTGTTCCCTGCCGGACCTCAACCACGACCTTCCACGCCCAGTGTTCCCTGCCGGACCTCAACCACGACCATCCACGCCCAGCGTTCCCTGCCGGACCTCGACCACAGCACACAACCACAAACACAAACACGCAACCACAAACACGCAACCACAAACACATGACCACAAACACAAAACCAAAAACACACAACCACAAACACAACCACAAACACAACCACAAACACACAACCACAAACACACAATTACAAACACACCACAACCACAAACACACAACCACAAACACACAACCGCAAACACACAACCACAAGCACACAACCACAAACACAACCACAAACACAGCCACAAACACAACCACAACCACAAACCCAACAACAAACACAACCACAAACACAACCACAAACACACAACCAGAAACACACAACCACAAGCACACGACCACAAACACACATCCACAAACACACAATCACAAACACACAATCACAAACACACAACCACAAACACAACCACAAACACACAACCACAAACACCATCACAAACACAACCACAAACACCCAACCACAAACACGCACTGACAAGCGAACAACCGCAAACATAAACACAGCCACAACGACAAAGACGCAACCACAAGCACAACCGCAAACACAATCACAAATGCAACCACAAACACACAACCACAAACACAACCACAAATCACGGGGGCTGGGGGGGGGCGGGGGGGGGGGTGAGGGGTAAGTTCCCCCAGAAGTGGCAGTTGGCTTAACTGGACCTGATCGAAACACCAAGCAGTCAAACAAGTGCGGTCGGTGTGCGAGCTGCGGCGAAGCACACCTTTTCTATGGCAGTGAATGCAGCATTGGGCTGCTAAGTCTTGAGCCAAATGAATTATGTCGAAAGCGGACTGAAGAGCTGCAGACCAGTGTACGTACAAGAACAGGTGCTACACAAGTATAGTGCAAGTTGGTGGGGGGAGAAAACAAGACCACAACGCAACCAAACCCCAAACCACAGAACCCAAAGAACAGAACACAACCAAAGACCCCCGAGCCAATGTGGGCAGTGTTTCCTCTGTACTAAAGTGAGACAGGTGAAAGTTGACGAGCTGCAAAATACCTAAGGGCCTGAATTCACTACGAAAAGCAAAATGCTTCAGGGCGTGGGCGGTTGTTCTGATCGGCCAATCAAAGGTGGCCACTTTCCATTGGCAAGGATGAGGTCATCCAAGCCACATTTGGTCACTGGCACTAGAGTTATCTTGACTTCTTGCAAGGTGCCACATTCAATGTCAGCAGTAAAACGATGACAAATGCCAAAAAGTCATCAGTTGCAAAGCTTAGCAAGCCATGGAAAAATCACTCTCCGTAGCACAACCCATATTACTGACTGCGCGAACGAAAAGCAGGCTCGTCTTGAGTGTGGCAGTGAAAGGCATTGCAACAAAGGTACTGCTAGAACCTGTGCTGATCTCTCTCCCACGGAGGTTCCGGCTCCCGCAGACGAGGAACTAAGGTTCTCACCTGGGCGCCAATCATCTGCCGTTCTGCTACCACCCGCCTTAGCTAAGGCTCCCATCCCGGTAGGCTCACAAAATCGCAGGCGACGAAGACGAAAATGGCGACTCTCTCTGCTTGTCGGAACCTGGTTCACACTCGAACAGTTGGAGAAGTGTGCCTTACGCCAAGCCGGACACGTAGCCAATGTCAGGAATCATATGCAACCACGGTGGCCATCGCATGGCTGGGCAAATAGCAAAAGCATTTTCTTCTGCATGCTCCCTGGCCTCTACCCGAGCTTGCGAGTCCTGTTGATGACTAGTCTCTTGCAGGACAAAGGTGGCTAAGTTGATGCGGTGTTTTCTTTCGAATGCCGTCAGGTTGCGCTCGTGGAAACTCACGTGCTTATTTGGGCCGAAGGCTGAGCCGAAGCCCAAGCCCAAGACATCGCCCGGCAAAGCGACGGCTGCAGTTGCCATTGTCGCTGCGTTGTCATCCGTGCCCATGCGCGCTGAAGGGTGTCTCAAGCTCGCTGCCGACACCGGGGCTGGTCGTCGTCTTGTTTTCTCGCAAGCTTCAGAGTGTCAGGGAATTCATGATGCGTCCGATCGGTTCATGTCCCGTCAAGTGAGAGCCCAAGGTTCACCACAGGTGGAGGCAATCGCGATTCGAGTGATGCCATTGGCTTGAAGGAGAAAGAGAGAGTTTTCAAAGAGGCCAATCCTTTCGTGTTGGAATCATGTCCATTTGTCAGCTCGGTGGGTCATGACATCAGATCGGGGATGGAAAAATCAGTTACCATGTGTTACATCCAAGACCGCTCAAAGTTCCAGTACAAAACCAATGAAGAGGGCTTGATCAGGGCCACCAGGGTTGAGCAGAATGGTCCTTATTTTGCTGGGTCTTTTGACTTCATCCCCGGAATGCCTGGAGAGATGTTCGTTGATGTAGAGTACATTCCGACTGTCCTTTCAGAGGCCGAAGAGAGCGAGGAGGATGTTTTCATATGCCCTCCGCCCTCTGAGAGTGATGATGAGGAAAGAGTTGGTAAATGGATGTCTGAACCACTGGCATCTTGAAGTTCACGCAGAGGCAGTTGTTCTCAGCCACCTTTGATGAGTGTTCTGTAGGGGTGGAAGCCAAGGACAATCAGCCTGCCAGAAGCCATGGAGTTTTGCAACCAATAATGTAAGATTGGCTGAATCATCGGGTAAGCTTAAGTGCGCAAATGTCCGTCATGCTCCCCTTGAAGGGAAATATACTAGGAACTCAGCCTTTTACCCTGATCCCTTGTGTAGATTGATGCTTAGCGCTCTGTTTCCGCGTGTGATCAGTGGCCAGGTTCCGACTATGCCTTGCATGCCTCGTGTAAATCACAAGCATCGTCAAGAAATGTAATGAAAGGCATGCCACATGTTCCCAATGATGTCATGAAGTGTGAGAGCGGTCTCAAATAACTTTTCACACCCGCATTCGCGCACGAACTGCTTGACAGAGAAGGGTGGAAGGGTTGTCCTGAAGTTTTTGAAGCAATTGGCAATGTAAAGAATGTCCTGTTGCTCGAAAGCACTTGGTTGAAAGAACAAATCCGCTCCAAAGCCAGAAAAGTATGTAGAGGTGATGCAGTAAGGGATCAGGGGATCTTGGCAAACACAGTAGTAGCTTAGCGTGGCCAGGGAGGGGATGCTGTTGGCTTCATGCAGGCTGTTGAGGGTTTCACTTGGCTGCAAAGGCCATCTTTGGCCACTCCCGCCAACCCAAATCGATGTCGCGATTGCCCTCTACTATGGCTCCTACTTCTGTGGGAGGTTGGGTACGACGATGACGAGGAGCTGCTCTCATCATCTGAGGGCGCAGAGTGCTTGGCACACATTCGGTTCGTCCTAGCGGCACGCCTCTTCCTGACCTGAATAAAAGCTTCAGTCTTGTTGATGTAGTCTGGATCAGCAGCGAACCAACCTACGCAGTGTGCCCATGTTTCTGGACGAAGCGTGCGCGCGTGGGCAATCTGGTAAGGCCGCTCATTCGGCTGAGCCGTTGGTGGGTAGCCCTGCTTGAAGTATTGTTGAGAAGTTGCCGTCACTGTTCCTCTCTTGGCTAAAATTTGCCAGTTGGGCCTAGAGATATTTTTCCACGAGTACGGACGCCATGTGGGCGGAGTGCCCAGGTCATCATTGAAAGGGAAGGAAACACAAAATGATGAGGGGAAAAGAACACAAGCAAACCCAAACCAAACACAACACCAAACAAAAACCAAAACCAACAACCAAAAACACACCCAAGGCCAGAGGCCGCTTCACCCTCATCTAAAAGTGTTTCCTCTGTACCTAGGTGAGACGTGTGAGAAAGACTGCGAACTAACTAGGGGCCTGAATTCACGATGAAAGTCGGACGGCATGGTCGGCGCATGAGCGGAGTGCAGCAAGCCTATCAAAGGGGCTTCGTCCCACCCACCAAACTGTGACCAAGGGGGCCACTGCGTCGAATGGCAAAGCCGATGATCAGGTACAATGCAAAACCTGCATTGTTGTTTGTCAGCCAGTCTGATCCTTGCCCAGAGGAGTCAGTTCTTGCTCAGCCTATCAAGCCATGGAAAAAGCCCGTCTCGGTGTACAACCCTTTCAACTGATTGCACGACAAAGACGAGAGGCATGTCAATTGTCAGACAGTGGAGGCAGAGACAACGAAAGGGATTTGCTGACGATGGTGATGCCACCCCCCCCCGCAGGGAGGTCACTATTGCACCCCTTAGCAGACAAGGAGTGCCATAGGGGTACTTCCAGTTTCAAAAAGAGAGAGCGGCATGAGTTGCAAAACATCTCCTGTTGCATGCAAGGCCCGGGTGAGACAGGTGAAACATGGACCTATCCTAGCATGGTACTTGTGCCTCTTTGTACAGTAATGGTCATGGCGTGGTCGCTGCAAGGAGAACTAAGGTTCCCCCTGGCAACCTTCCATTACCATTCTCTACCACCCGCCTATAAGGAGCGAAAGCTAAGGCTCTCGTTCCTACAGGCTCACTGTGATGTAGTTACTGGGGCCGAAAGGATGGTTTAGCCTGAGCTTTCTTGAGCTTGCCTAGCACAGGTAGTCGAAGTGGCTGAGGAGCAATGCACCACTACTGTTGTTAAGGCGTTGTCAGCCTAGGGTGAGGCTTCTTGAAAGTCTTCTCTCCATTGGTCGTTGTCATTTGGCGGCAGGAATCGAAGCCACTTGGGCTTGTCTAGTTGCTCGCATTTGTCAAAGGCATTGGGCCGGGCATATGTACCTCGCCATGTCTTGCTTTTCCCCTTTTTCCAAAATGCTCGAAGCTGCGTACAGCCTGCAAAAGCACGCCGGGCAATGTAAAGCAGGGACGGTGGGATGCAGACTTCTTGCAGCGAGGTGCGCTTGAGAAAAGCTTCTTGCTCTATAATTCGTAAGTTTTGGGAAAGGCTGAGTTGTTGTAGTTGTGAGCAGTGTGCAAAGGTTGAACCCAAAATTTCACTGACTTTCGTTTGGGACAAATCCACCGTTCGCAGCTGCTGGCAGCTTACGCACGCAGCCGTTCCTATCCTGTGAAAGTCTGACGGCAGACAGAGTGCAACTATACCTGCTTCCAAGAAGCAACAGTCAGGAAGACTCCGGTTTGGCTCAGTGGCGCCTTGCCCTTTCTTACCGAGGTTGAGGTGCTGGAGGGCCGTGCGTCCTTGAAACACACGGGGCCGCAGTTGTGCTTGGGGGGCGAGTATATTGTCAGGGCACTGCGTCACTCCTATTCGAGTTAGGGAGCAACACTCCTCGAATACCTTGGGGCCGAAATGTTGGCAGCCCGGGACAATTACTACGCGCAAGGCTCGGCAGCATCTGAACGCACCATGCAGCAGACTGACTACCGTGTCTGGTAGTTGGACCACTTGTAGCTGCCGACAGCTTCTCCACGCTGCTTCTCCTACAATCCTCATACCGGGTTCAACTAGGACATGTCGGACTTCCGTATGAAAGGAGAAGGCTTGCAGCGGGATTTTGTCATTCTTACCTCGCGGCACTCTGATTGCCTTGGCTTCCCCTTTGATCTGCCCTTTGTGTGCTGCCTCTACTAAACACGGCCGAGCAATCACATAGTAGCAGTGGTTGGCTCCGAGTTTGCTCCGTATGGGATCTGCTAGAACTTGGCAGGTGTCGAGTTGCACGAACTGCAATTCACACCCCAGAGTGCTACTACTTCCTAAATAGGGGAGCTCTGCTAGTACGGCATTCTCCAAACTCCGAATGCCGGTATGTGCATTCAGATCTACCTCAATGGACAGCCTCTCTCCTGCCAGCGTGAGAAAGGTACAGGACTGTGTAACCATCCCTTCTGCACAGCGGTGAGGACTGAGCTGAAGCGTAGCTGTTGGCACATCACTAGCTTGAGGACTCTAGCTTGAGCCATTAGAGCTGCAGTGTATGTGTGCGTAGTTTCTTCTCACCCTAGTACGGAGCATGAATGGCCATCCACTCCCTTGGCTCAGAGGCTGCGTGCACGAATGGCTAGTGCCGTGTCCAAGGGCACGAATTGCTTGGCCGGACTCGAGCTAAGGCTCGCGCCCATACTAGATAGATTGCGGTAAAACCACAGGCTGTTACATTTAGCCAGGGGCCGTTTAGGCTAGACCAGAGACATACCCTGTGTCCGGAATCATGTGCAGCCACGGTGGCCATCGCATGTTTGGGCAAATGGCAAAGGCGTTTTCTTCAGCATAAACCCCTCGCCATTTATGCCGGCCAGGCAACTTGACTAGCCTTTTGAAGGCAGTACAGTCTAAGAAAGCTCTGCTCGCTATGTACTTAAGTGAGGGTGGTATAGCAAGTTCTGGCAGGGCTGCACAATTCATAAAGGCCTTAACTCGAATCGTGTGGAGTGTTTTCGGGAGACGAATTTCAATGAGTCTCGTACAGTGAACAAAGGTAAATTCCTGTGTTTCCTCGATTTGTGTGTTCGAAAGGTCAACCTTCTTGAGCAGATGGCAGTTGTCACAAGCGTGTGCTCCGATGACTTTAAAACTCTGAGGTAACGCTAGTGTAGCTATCCCTGTTGAGCTGAGGCAACCTAGAGCCAACTCCCTGGCAGTGGGCGGCAACAGCTCATCTGGGGAGGGACTCTCGTACAGGGTAAATTCGGCAAGGTTGATACAGCCTCTGAAGCGATAATGCCCAAACTTGGTGCAGCTGCTAAACCGATTGGCGATATCTTCAGTGGTATAGACCCACTGCAGTGAGCAACACTCATCAAAGGCTTTATAGCCAAACTCTCGGCAACCAGGAGCAGTGACACTATTAAGCAGTTTACAGCTTCGAAATGCGTTGTCAGAGATGCTAACAACTGTGGGCGGCAGCTTGACAATTCGGAGCTGACGGCATGAGTGCCACGCTTCTGGGCCAATAAGGCGAATACCTGACTCTACGCTAGCATGACGTAGGCGCGGCACTCCTGCGAAAGCCCCTTCTGGGACAGCGCTTTCTGGGTTCATAGGGACATGGACAGCAAGCGGAACTTTGTCAATGGGATACCCGTCTAAAAGTTCCTGCGAGGGCAGGAATTCACTGCAATCCTTGAAAATGATGCAGTATTCCTTACTCTGTTGCAGTCTGTCCCAAATCGGGTCTTCCAAATAAGTCTGCGTGGCCAAGTGCAAAAATTCGATCGAGCATCCAAACACTTTGAGGTCAGTCACGGAAATGAGGTAATCCATAACATGATCCTCCAAGTCCGCAAAACGGTCGAATTTGGCAATGCTGAGAGAGACATTGAGCGTCACTCCCGACAGAGTAGTTAGCACTAAGCAACACTCCATCACAGGCTCTCTCTCCGGGGGGGTGCTGGCTCCAGAAGATTCGGCAGGCTCCATGGAGGGTGTCAGAGCAGCCAACTGCGTGTCGTTAAGTTGATATTACTTTACTGTGCTGTTGCTTTGTGATAGGTCCTAACTCTCTGAGCCAGAGGGCAGCACGACGGACAGATGCCTACCAGGACTGGTGCTAAGGCACCCGCCTTGGTGACTTGATGAAATGCCTAACAGTCATGGAAATTCTGTATAAAGCTCTTCATCAAATGCGTCCGAATCCGGTCCTTCGGTGGGTAGCAGCTCCACCCATGACGGCTGCTCAAAATTATCACATAGCATAAAAGCATTGTGCTCTGCTTGTACATGTTGGTCATTCTCCCCCAGGTCAAGGAGAGTAAAAACTCTTAGCTGCTCACACCCACAAAATGCACGGGTGCCGATTTCCTGGAGCTCGGTCGGAATGACCACTTCCTGGAGCGCTATGCAGCTGAGGAAAGCTTCCTTACCGATTTGCGTTAAGCGTGGCGGCAGCCAAATATTAGTCATGGCCACGCAGTGAGCGAAGGTGGATGTGAGGAGGGCTGTGATATCTGTGCTCATAAGGTTGACTTCTACCAGTCGCTTGCAGTTTTCACAAGCCCGGGGGCCGATGTTGTGAAAGTCGCTTGGGAGGCAGAGTGTTTCCAGACCCGACCCGCAGAATGCTCCCTCTGGCAGCGCTCTTGCCTTATTGGTTTGGTCCATTGCAAAGGTGATGGATGCAAGCGTGAGACCGCTCGAGAAAACGTATCGGCCCAACTGCGCTCCTGGCGCCAGGACATTGTCATCATTTGCCGCTTGGCTAACACCAATTCTACTGAGAGAGCAGCACTCCGCAAACACTCTTCGACTGAACTGGACACAGCCTGGGGCCACTACTTCTCGAAGGGCATAGCAGCCTTGAAAAGCTCCATCTTCCAAACTTAAGACTGAGGAGGGGAGCTTGACGATCTGCAATCGCTGACTCCCCTGCCAGGCCGCAAATCCTACATGCTGGATTCCTTCAGCAATCTCCACATGCCGGAGCATAGGTGCTGCATAGAAAGCCCTGTCAGCAATTTCTCTACGCGGATTGATAGGGACTCGAACTGCTTTGGGGTAGTTCTCGTTATCCCCTTCTTGGAACTGCCAAATTGAGTGGCCTTCTACCATACATGGCCGAACCACAATTTGCAGTTTCCTTTGTTGCATTAGTGCTGTGTGGAAGGCTGCAGGCAAGGGTAGCTGGGTGGCAAAGTCGATAAGCTCAACCTCACAGCCAAAAACATCAATATCAGACACGGTTGGTAGGAAGCAAAGTATATCATCTTCCAGTTGCATCATGTCTTCATAGTGAGTGATGTTAGTTTGCATAGTATATTCCGTTCCTGCCATCGTCACAAGATCGATGCAGACTTCATATTGGTCTTGCTCCGTCGGCATCTTCTCTGCAGGCGGCAGTTCTAGCTTGTATACTTGACTGCTGTGAGCCAGAAAATTGCGGCAGCAAGCAGATGGTGATTGCAAACATTGCTGTGAGTAACAGAAAAAAGATGGCTAAGGCCACCCCTTTCAGGAGGAAAATCACCCTGTGCAGGCGCTGCAGTTGCGGATTTGGGCAGCTACCACAGGTCCCTCACTGCCACCACCAGTGCGGGGGGGG
>CAXAMN010023230.1:0-18178 GCA_963970005.1 Durusdinium trenchii | reverse complement strand
GCGTTTGGCACAGCGAATGCCAACCACTATGTTTGTTTTGGTTTGGTCTGGCATGAAATCTCTAAGAGAGAACGCCGTTGCAGGCAACAAACATTTGGCGCGCAGGAAAGGACTTGGTAGCAGCGACCTTCTTTTGAATCTAACACGCCCAATCCCTGGGATTAACAGCAAATAGATTTTGGCGGGTGATTGATAGGAAACTCAACAAAAAAAGAAACTGGTCAGTTATTGTAACATGTGGTTGCTGCAAACTCGCGTTTCAACTTCTGGAATGTAGAATCGCCACATCGCCAGTGAGATTTGGAACCACAAAATGCTCAGAAGTCATCGATTTGAGAATCTCGATGTCGAGCCTGGCCAGTGCATTCTTGCTTTGAACCATCCACCAGTTGGCTGGAGCGCAGGAGTGAAAGAAACTCGAATCCGGAAGGGCAAAAGCATGAACAGTTTTCTCTACAACATGATTTGCAACTGTAGGACCACCCAATCAGTCTTCACCCACAAACCTTTCAGCACACCATTCATTGCCTCATAGCAGCAAAATAGCCTCATACGTCGTGAGCTGGGTACCTAGAACGCCATTCATGAAGCTTGTCTGTCTTCTAAAGAAGGGCACTGCTTGCGCTTCACGCCGGACTACCAGTGACTACCAGTGATACCAAGGCCACATGCGCACAACAACCCTTTTCAGCCGCGCAGTCACCTTCGCGTCGTGGTGAGCGGAGAACGCGAGAAACATTATTTCACAGGCACAGGAGCGTCCACACTCTTCGGCACCTCCTCTTCGCCGCCTTCCGCTCCTTCCTCTACAGGTTCCTCTTCCGCTCCTTCCCCTACAGGTTCCTCCTCCTGTGGTTCACTCTGTTTCTGTGATTCTTCAGCCGTATTGGCCAAGATCTTACTCAGGACCGCTTGCTTCATCTCAGACTTAGAGCACGCAGTCAGGCGCATGCATTCTAAAACCAAATGAGTCAAAAAAAGAGAACGGAAAGATTGCACTCAGCGGTTAAATTTCAAAAGGCGTGTTTACGCTAAGTTGCCACCATGGTCTTCACTTTCTCGAGCGAGGTGCCCTTTTTCAACTCATCGTATGCTACATCCTTGATGAAAAGAACACTCTAAGGCCAACCAAGAAAGTTCGCTGCCAGTTCAATTTCAGATTCAGAGCACATGCTAAAGTGACTCCAGGGAACAATGATCTCTTTTGACTTCTCCATGGGAATCTTCACGCTACCTACCTCAGATCCGTGATTATGACAGTCCTGGGAACTGGAACCAGGAAACCATAAACAAAGTTGCTGAACTGCACTGTGTTTCATCGTTTTGCAAGCAGGAAACACTGACAATTTCCTTCTTCCCTCTCTTGATGCCCCAGCGGTTCGACTTTGTATAGGGGGTCGGCTTGTACAGCGTACCGCTCGTCTCTTGGTCTTCAGGTCTCTCTCCTTTTTCGTTTTCGTTTGGTGGTTTTGTCTCACTCTTCCCAGGTGTGGTAGCTGCTGGAGCTGCAGCAGGCTTCTTTCGAGGTAGCACCTTGGCAACACCCTCGGCCTTGGCCTTGGCCTGGCTCTTGGGCACGGGAACCTCCGATGGTTCTTCTGCGCTGGGTTTCGGATCTCGTTTTGATCGTTTTGCATCCGAATCAGCTTCTGTCTGGTCCTGGTCAATTCCATTGCCTGCGCCGGTCACACACACACATTACAAACTAGAATCAGCCTGTGGCTGAATGGAAATCCAACTACAATCAACTTTACACGCCTCGAAGACAAGCTGATGGCCGCTTTCTCAAAGCGGGCTTGCGATGCACAGTGTCTTGTGGCTCCTGGGGGTCCTGCAGCAAACCACTGTGCGTCAACAACCAACATACTATCCGGCAACACAACACACATCTCATGACGTCGCACCACATGTCCAATGATTTACAACGAAGCGGCCCGCGTCCTCCGTACCCGAGCTTGCAGTTAAATCAGCTTCACCAACAACACTGAGAACAGGCATGGCTTGGCAACAGTTTAAACCCTGACTGGCTACCTTTGCTTGCAAACCTTTGCAAAGCCGGCCCATTCGCTGTCAAGCAGGTTATCACAACTAAGCACAACCGTGTATGTTTGAGCATCCACATCACAATTCAATATTTTTGAACTGCCGGCCACTTGTGTTGTAAGTTGTCGCTATTGGCAGCCGATGCTGCTTTGGAGATGTCACAGCCTCTATCCTCACATACCAAAATCGAAGTGACAAAATTCACTTGTTCAAAAAACAACACGGTGATTTAACCATCAAAGGCCCTGCCACTTCGCGCTCAAGTGCGAGGAATGAAGCACGGTTCACACAGTGGCCGCGGCTGTTAAGTCAACGCACGATACAGCTGGAACCTTCAGAGTGGCCAGCAAATAAAACTTTGGCTTCAGTGGCATAACCTTTGGCGGACTTGACATGGATTGGACCTGAGAAAGCCAAAAGCTTTACGGAGAATTCCCACAAAAAACTGTTCAGCACTCACAGAACACCGTCACCCAGCAGTCAGAACATTCATTGAGCGTGGCACCTCCCACATGACAGAAGCCACAGGATTTCTGGGGACCTTCTGAAAGTTGTTCGCGAACAATCCACCGAACGTGGCCTTCTTGACCTCCGCCCCGTCTCCCAAGGCGTTGGGCTTGAAAATGCAAGTCTTCTGAGACGTCAGCGAAGAAAGCTCCCACCTGTCCAGAACGATTGCTTTTCGAAGAACGCACGCATAAACAAGCAGGGGGCATCTCATCAAAGCAGAACGGTAGTCTCTAAGCTCTTGCCTGAAATTGACTGGCAAGGCCTCCGAATCAGCCTCAATGCAAACACCATTTAACAGTGATCAGGCAAGCATATCGCTTTAAGTGTTGTCAAAAAACGGATGGAGCAGGGTGCATCTTCGGCGTCATCGCGTGGTACTCCACATTCATGTCTGCAAGGCCATTCTCCACAGTCAACTTCCGAAGAAGCTCGCACAATGCCATTGGCTCTTTCTCAAAAACCACGAGGGCTCGGTCTGAACTCAACCTCCAGGCAAGTCCATTTGTCTCCTCTGCTTCACCTGAGATTGCGATGGCAAGGGGACACTTCGAAAAAATATATCACCGGTGAATACTGGTGACAGACCCAAAACCATGCAAACTGGAGGCAAACATCAAGGGAAAACAAATTGAATCCTGAACTGGTCGAAGCACGTGTAACCACTTGTGTGTTGTAGGACCCCGTCCCAAAGCCAAACAATTCTCCAGCCGTGACCTCCATCTCCTCATTGCTGCTGTTGACGAGCCAAAGGTGAAAGTCCTTGTCCAACGCCAGCGTCGGCTTCCCCGCCCGGCCAGGAAGCGCACCAAGCCTGGTCAATCACTGGAAAGTTCAAGCAACCTGCAAGTGTATATTAAAGAAACACATATAATAATAAGCCCGAAATTCGAAGAAGTCTCCTTGCTTTTCAAATTATACTCCAACACAGAAGGAGAAAAAATCCTTGCCCTGCAACTTGGCGAGCCTCTCTCCGGTGAAGCTTGCCACTGGGATCGCGGTGAGATTCACAGTGCGAGACGTGTCCAGGGGCTTCAAACCTTCATCGACAGTGTAATCGCAAACACCATGCGCGCGGCTGGGGGTGGTAGTCCTGGCGGTAGGGTCGCCAGCTTCACCAAACTCCTCCAAAAATTGCTTTTGCAGCTGCTTGACCTCCTCTTGCTCCGGCGAATCATTCTGGAAGCGTCCCAGGAGAACTGACAGTGGAAAAGTTGGTTTGCCACGCGTGAGGGCAACCAAGCTCAACCCCATAGTTTCTGCGGTAGGCGCAGCTGTGGATGTAGGGGGTCTTTCCTTCGGCGGTGAATCCGCATTGTTGTCCTCGCATGGGTACACATGGTTCAGGAACCGAATGCTCATTGCGAGATTAAAAGTCTTAAGTCTGCAAAGAAAAACTAAACTACACTGCATACAAACAAGTCTCCCAATGATCATAGATCCGGCTCTCCAAGGTCGATCTCAGCTCGGTCAACTTGTCCTCCTTCACCAAGCCCACGTACTGCATGGCAACCTTGGAGCGCGCCGCACCATCCAGCAAATTCTCCAGGGCAGCACGCGCAAACTCTGCTAACCTCAAATTGGAGAGGAACCCCCGGCATCCAAAACTGTACGCCAACATTGTACAAGCAGCTGCGCACATACATAGTTGATGACTGATCACTTATAAAATGTACTTACATACCCTGCCTGTTCGGGATGATGTCGAACCAAACAACTTTGTCGGTCGGCTTCACGTCAATGCCCGTGAGAACCCCCTGCATCAATTCGCCAGCACAAGGAACTCCTCTCCTGACATGGAAGGGCCAACAAGAAGGCTTAGCTTCAGATTCAGCCTCCAGATTAGGGGTGACCAAGCAAGCAATCAACTAAAAAGCGCTAACTACAGCAAAGCTTCTGCTCTACCCGAGCGCTCGCTGAATCTCATCATACCCAACCATGTCTGAGATTTTGATCAACGGATAGGGTCCCACACGGCCAGAAGTCACAGTTTCGCTCTCTTGCCAACTGGATTCCGAATAGCTTGTGTGAAGGGTAAGTACACAAACTTGGGACATAGGTCGGCCGTCCCTGCTTGTGGAGTCTGGCTTGTTGTAGAGCACTGCAACCTCCTGACCATACGACATGTTGTTTTTGATGAGGTAATCCTCAATGGTTCTGCGATGTTTGATCCTGGCGACATCCGTTGTCTGCTTTTGAAGCACTGGCAGCATGATGAACCCACAGTGACACGGGCTCATCGCTGTGACGGAGCTCAGAACCCCAAAGGCATTCTTCACGTAGTTGGCACCTGCCGGGTACAGAGTCATATCCATTGCAGCAACGCAATACCTCGGCCAAGCTAAACCAGAGATGTAAACATCTACACTCAACCGCTGGTAGACAGGGATGTTGCGGTTGAGTTTGCAAAGAAGTAGTTCGTGGCAAACATACAACTTGAAAAGAAAACAGTCTCGCAAGCTGAGGGTGAGTTCCGTTCTATGGGCTTAAAGGTGGGCAGGGGTGTTCTATTGGGAAACTGCAGAGGGCGTAGAGACACCAATGGTCTCAATGTCTAGGCGCAAAGAGCCCGCAATGCCTCGCCATTGCTCAATATATTGAAGGAACGCCGGCATGGCTGTGTTCATGTCTTCTGACACCGGGATCAGCAACACATTCTTAGCCATGAAGTCTTCTGCATACTTGCGCCCTTTCCTCAGCGCAGGTTGGGTTGCCCAAGGGGTGTTTGGGCCAAGGCAAGTTGAGATCCCACACCAAGGGCCTCTCAGTTACAAGGCCCTTTCAAAGTTTTCTGGTTTTAGTTGGCTTCAACAACGGCCACTCACTCAGAAAAAAATTTCCCAGTGAACTGGTATGCGCAGTCAAGCAAACAGTAAAAACAACTTTTCTTGTCCGAAGATCATTTGCCGGTCCTTCAAATATTTCAAATCGAGCGCGTGCTCTGCAGCCACATGCGACTTCCCTGGCAACTTCGCCCTGAGAATCTCAATGTCCGCAGCGATCATAGCTTTCACGTGAGCTAGATTTGCTGTGGCCACCTGCTTCTCTAGCTCCTTCGCTTGGTTCTCCCTGTCCTCCACCTTGCCCTTCTCAATCTTCATGGCAAAAGGCCTTCTGAATGAGAGTCTTGGGTTTGTCACTAGCCCTTGGTGACTTTAAAGCTATGAACCAACTTTGAGTGGATTTTCAATACAGGTTCCTCATGTATTGGTCTTGCCAACACTAGTACACCCTCATGTAGCCAACAAGGAGTGTTTAAACACGCCTCATGGCGCCGACCGAAAGCAGCTCCGCATTGGCTGGCACTTGCTGGTCGACACAATGCAGTAGGTCAGCGTCCAGCAGCCCACACTTGAATTGGTTCAGTAGATCATTGCGCATGCCCTCAAACTCTTTCTCTGGAGCAATGCTCTGAAGCTTGGCCATCATAAACAGGAAGACTCCGCAAGACTGGTGCACCTTGATTGCATCCTTGAAGCTGACAGCCTTTCTCAAAGGCGCCGGCGTGTTGTCGTGATCGCCAGCCAAGCGAGCCAGGTAGAGCTTTACCTCGGCACGCTAAGATTCCAGATTCCAGGACAGGTTGACATGAAAGGATATAAAAACGAAAGGTGTCATAAGTCCTTTCAACCTCTGCTGGTTCCTTTGCCCTAATCTCGCAACCCAGAAGTGCAACAGATTCAATCAGAAAATGAAACCACCAAACTATGGTTTTGACGTGGAACAAACTAGCCTAGTGGCCAACTGCAAGTCGCCGGGGAGGTTTGTGAGTGCTTCACTCCAGCTCTCTGCTGGGCCAATGCCGCTGGAAAATCCAGTTGAGAAAGTGCCTTTCCCGATCACATCGTGATTCAAAAACCTGCTCATGCCTCGCGTTGTCACAAGCTGCTGAAGCTCGGAGCAAATTGGTTCAGGAACTGCAGTTGCTAAGGCGAACAGCGCATCACTTTCCTGCTTGCCAATCTGGAAAGCTTTTGCCATCCCTGCTGAATTCTTCCAGTCCTACAAAAACAAATAACAAACATAGTAAGTCCACCATCAGTGGGGGGATGTCTGAGCATCTTATAGAACATGCGCAAGTACTCCTTTCAACAAAACATCGATCCTTCAGCTGCGAATCTGCCGACCCCATTCCAGCATTCTTCAGAACTCTAACCTGCCGTAGCAGGTTGAAGCAATGAGGGGCTCGGCGTGTTGCGTGGTTCGCGATTTGCGCACCTTGCCGGCGACAAAAGCTAGAATTCACCCGATATCACAAAGTCGTTCAATGGAAATTGTCCACTTTATCGCTGAATGAAGGAAACAATGATAACCGTCGCGGGCGCTACAAAAACTCGCCTCTGTTGGCCATCACTTGGCTACGAACGTCCTTGAACTGGCCAAACGATACGTGGATGGTTCCCATCGAAGCCTCAAGAACTACCGACGCACCACTGCTGAAACAAAGACCACAACATAAAATTGCGTAATTTACTGAAATCACAACCTAACTTCCACACCTGACATCGGGTTCCTTTGGGCCTTTCTTAGCGTGTCCAACAACAATCCATACACAAACCGACACCGAGTTTCCAAAGTAGCACGCAGCTAAAACGATCAATCTCCAATGGTGAGAAGCCCCTTGTTTCTCTTCGGACCTACCCCAACTATATCAGCAATCTAGCAACTCTGACGAATTGTGGCACTGCATCTGATAGCTCCAATGTTTTGATACCTTCCAATGCTATGAGAAGTACCAGGCATCGTTTGTAGCCTTTGATATAGCCGACCGAGAAGGGTCTGAGCAAATGGCCTCACTGAGCGAGCAACATACTTCCAAGGTTCCGCACTAAGAAAGAACGCTTGCACACTTATGGAGTCTGATCACATGGCAGCTGATGGGGTGGCTCAGCGACTGCGTGTACATTAAAAATAACCAAGGTGCCATAAGGTTCCAAAGGCGCACACTCATGGTAGGGTTTCTCTAAGAATTCTCGCGAAACATCAGTGGCAGCCACCTTTCCAATACCAACAGAGTTGGCGTCGGAGAGAAACCTGGGACGGGGAGCTGTGCGTTAGTTAAACACTTCAAACAACAGAGGCCAGCATGATACAGTCCAAGAACCCTTCCGTGCAAATCAACTCGATCAGGTTTGTGGCTACATCAGGCTCCACCATGGCGCTTAAGGAAAAGTCGCTCCTCCAGCCACACTGCCATGGCCTGATGACACCAGGCTTGGTCTTGTCCACGCAATATGAAAACCTTCAGCAATGGCTGTGGGAATGGGACGACTGATTATGGTAAACACAAGTCTCAACAACAACTGGCTGTCATTGTTTGACATATATACATTCAAGGCCCTGGCGAACCATCTGCTGGGCAAAAGTCGTCTATCCACTTGGCGAAGCTCAACAGGCCAGCCTCGTGATAGTCACGCGCGCTGTGCAACCGTCACAACCAACATAGGCTTGGGTTGGCCAAGGACGGGGCCATGGGGCCCGCATTTCTTGCATCATGGCCCCGTCCTTGGCCAACCCAAGAGGAAAATTGCCAGCCAAAACATGGTTAGAACTGCGAAAAACTCACCACAAATCAATACAAGCAGGCCAATTCCAATCTGCCTCATCTGCATACTTGCTGGTCAGGTATGCTGCGGGCCCACCATTCGACAAAACCGTTTCGTCATACCTGGGAAACTGGAATGACATCGACAAACCACCAGGCTTCAATACTGCCTTCATTACCACCATGTTCAACCAACGAGGGGCCACGCTGTCAGCTGTCGAATCCACTGAGACTTGTCAGAGTCGCCTCCATCAGGCAACTTCGCAGCCTTGGCCTTGGCATCGCTGCCACTGGCTGATTTCCTCTTCTTTGGCACCATTCGTGAAATGCGACCGAATGCCACCCGGCGCGAGCCAAAACCCTGGACGATCAACCCTGCACTGCAAAAACAAACTAACAGAATGCAAGCTACTATCGTTGCAAGCTCCCACACTGCAGCATTAAGAACACACGACAGAAGTTGATGGAAGGCCTTGAAAAATTTGAAAGGCGTCGATAAGTACATCCACAAAAATCCGTCACAGAAGAATCCGTCACAAAAAAATCCGACACTCCGACATCCGACACTTGGAAATCCGTCACTCAACCATCTCGCAACATTACTTTTTCTGAGGTCGCTAAGAAAAGTCCAAATTAGTGTCTGATCTGAGGTGAGATCCGTCACTCCGGGATCCGACACTGAGGTTCTGAAGCTAAATCAAAAATTGACTTCTAAACAAAAAAACGATGGAATCCGTCACTCCCAGCATGTTTGCCAGAGCCATCAATCAGTGACTGATCCGAGGTGGGATCGGTCACTGAGTCCATCCTCCATGGTTTTTCCCATAACCGTAGATTTTTTCAATAGATTGAAAATGTTGGAAAACAACACCTCAGTGACCAATCCCAGGTGAGATCCGTCACTACTAGCAAACTCAAAGCCTTGCTACCACAGTGACTGCTTTCTGGGGGGGGGGCATCCGGTCCAGACATGCGGTTGCAAAGTGAATTGCCGCTCCCCATTTTTCTCAAACCTGAACGTTTAGGGTTTAGGGTTCCGCAAAATTAGGGTGGACGATCATAACATCTCACTCCCAAGAGCAGTGCAAAGTAATGAGTTCTCAAAACAAAAATATCAACTATAGTAACCATACATAAACTAATATCAACCCTTGCCTTTCCGCTTGCCTTTACCTTTGCCTTTGCCCTTCCCCTTGTGGGGATAGGCTTTCTCTAATGCCTTTGTGGCAAGCTGCTTGGCCTCTGGCCAGGGAACGCCTTCAGCCCAAATCTTGGCTGCAGCTTGAAATATCGCTCGTTCCAAGTATGCCCGCGCGGCTTTCCGGTATTGGTCAGGAAGTCGAAGCCTTCAAGCTTGGGGAACATCGGTCGAAACAACCTACAACAACCTGCAAGTCGAAACCGCTTGGCGGAACACAGTTGCAACATTTGGCAAAGCCATTGCATACAAGAAACTCCAATCGGTTGGGCACCACTTCGAAGGTAGCGGTCCTGACATGCTAGCTACTAAACTCCTACGTACAAGTCACACAACCATCATGCCATGAAATGATCAATCGCGGCAGCTCCCATCCTGGAAAACAAGTCTGAATGATCGTGGGAGTCACCCCGGCTGCGTCGAAGCCGAATCCTTGCAATTTCAAGTGCGGTGAGCTTGGCAAAACTCACGTCACATCTCAACTCACACACAATGAACTTGGGGCGGTTGTCTTGGATATCGGTACACACTGCATGATTCAATGCCAAAGCACTCTGAGAGTTCGAGTGGAGGTTGCAAAGAGAGCGTCCCCTGCAGCCAGCTCTCTAGATAGTCTGCGGCCCTGCTCAAATTAAACTCCGGCTCCCACATGGCAGGAAGGTACTTCATCACATGCTCTTGGTACTCTGCAGAGATTGGGTTGCGGGCAGCCATGACTGGCAAACAACATGTCTCCAAACTGCGCGTTTGGTGCTTTGCTCACTGTTTCCGGAAACAAAAATGTTATTTCCGAAATTACCCAAATCCCTTTGTTCAGCGTCCTACGTGACAAGTCCTGGCCCCCCAAGAGTTGAAACCTAAAAAACATATTCTCACCATCAAGCTGGTGTAGAGAACCCACTCATTACAAGTCCAAATCCAAAAGACGGCCTGCGGGCAGCCCCACAGGCAAGTGATGCAAAGCCCAAATGCGAGGCAAAAACAAGAACTTGTGCGAGAAGTCAGCAGAATGCATCCATTGGCTTGTCCTGAACTGGGCGTTTCGGTGTCTGGAAGTCAACTGGCAATGTCAAATGAAGCTCGTGTTTGGCAAAAAGTATGGGTTGAACAGTGAGGTCCCAGGAGAAATCCTCAGGATCACGTCATGGGGATGCTGTTCAGCTCGCCAAAACGCATTCAGTTCTTCACCATCACGGAGGCCTGCCAGCCAGGACAACATTGAGAAAACATGATCAAATAGCAAGTTCAAGCTGTTGCCTGCGTCTACCCTCCTGCAAAAGTCCATCAGGTGCGGTGCTCCCGGGCCCCCAATTCCCTTTAAAGCCACTGGCAATGATTCGGCTAGCCATCCGCGCCTCAACCAAACAAGCAGTGCGTGACATATGGGAACACATGAGGCCTTTGCAATTTTTCCTGTAGGTTTAAGTTTAAGCCAAAGAAGGAAACTTCTCAAATTCGTTCAGGTCACCAGTCGCGAGTGTGGTCTAGCTTCTTGACAAATCGCACCGGTTCGTAAGGTCTGTCAACGGATTTGCAAAAGTGTTCAAGGCCAGTGATGAAGTCAGACGAAGTCAATGCTACGCGGATATTGTTTCTGACATACGCTGCTAACTGCCCGAAAAGCTGGTCAATGTCTTCGTGGCTGTGTCCTGTGCGTAAGAAACTGAGTCGGCCAGATTGTATTACAGAGTCCGACACGAGGCTGCTCATGAGGCGCATCCCTGCAGGCAGACAAATCCACACCAGAGCGAGAGAGTTCATGAAGAACGTGTGCAAATATCTCACAGGATGTGTTCGAGTCTTTTGCGACGTCCGACTCAGACAGGTATATGGCAACAAAGCGTCCGTGGCAGATTACCGCTGCGAGATGTAACCGTGGGCGGTTCATGGATTCAAACAGCTTGGCACGCATGAGAGCGCTTCTTGGCACGGTAAATTTGCTCTGATCCATGCCGTCCTGGATCAACACGATCTCAAGGCCCCGGGAACGTGCCACGCCACGAGCCCGCCAGTAACAGCAACGGTCCATTGTAAATGCTTGTAGAGCAATTGCTGTTGAACTCTTCGGGCGGACAGGTGGTGGCCCAGGCCTTGTATAATTGTTTTGTGCTTAGTGCACTCCGAGCATTGCGCGTGGCTTGAAGATGCTCTGAACTTCATAAAGCTATAGTGCGAAGCCCAAACCTCAACAGGTAACGATGTTCTTTTAAGACTCTACACCGAAACGGTTCATGAAGCAGCTTGTGTTCGAGTCATTTGCAAGATCAAACCCCTGGTGAAAATATGTTGAACCATTTGTTGACTAAGACTAGCTAGTTGGTTTCTCATCTTGCCATGGAGACTCTAAGCAGCAAAACAATACGCTGCACAACTGCACAACCAACCCAAATATAATAGGCATGTCAAGGAACTCGCCAAAAAGTTGTAAAGGATGCCACACGTGCACTTGAGGACTGGCTTTTGTATTGGATCCAGTATTCTTTGAATGTGCCGTCTGGCAGAAACTTCTCTTCACACCCGTCAGCTACCGATCTTCCTGCGCAAACCTCAACACCGCGGTGGTGTTTCTTTTGTTTGGGTTTGTGCTCTGAAGTCTTCGGAGGTTCTTTGGAAGCATCGCCGGCAAAACTCAAATCAATTGATGGGCCCTCGTCTGAGAGAATGCCATCCCAAGACTCGTCTCTGACATCGGGGAGGTTCTCCGCGATTGACTGATACACGTTTTCTAAGAAAGACATGCAACCAGCCACAACTTCAGGACAGCTGTCCCGTCCAAATGAAGGTTTCTTCTCAAACCGCAAGTCTACCGGTGGCTTCGGCTGATTGTTCCGCACTGCTGAGAGAAGCTTTGTAAATCTGCGATTTCCTGAAGCTTTGACTAAGAGCGTAGCATAAGTAGAGTTATTTCCCTATTTCTGAACAAGTTCAGCCGCAAATCACACAGAAAATTATCTAATTGTGAATCCAGGATCCTAGGCTGTGCAAAGACTTGAAGCATCGCAAACACACTGGCTTTGACAAGAACTTCCATTGTGTTCGGGAGCCAGCCTCTTGGTCGCTGGTTTGCACAATCTCTTGGATACGTTGGAATGCCTGGGAAGTGGGGACCGGGCTCAAGTTAGACTAGTTCCGAACAAATATCTCAAAGTAGCGCTCAAGAAACCGTCTGAAAAACCATTGACTTGACGCATAGTACAAGCTACAACTTCGTCCTGATCGGTTTTGTGAAGTTCGTTCCACTCCTTTCTAAACTGAATCAGCTCCTGTTGGGAAGCTTTCCCTCGAAACTGTTCCCTGCAATTGCCCTTGCATTTGGAAGCCTTGGAGAGCATGGACTGGATTGCAACCACATCATCAACAGGCGGCTTTTTTCGCAACGGCCTTGATTTGTTTCGCGCGCGTTTTCTGCCGGCACTTGGAGGCGGGACAGCTTCTTCTGAAGAGCTCTCGGTCAATGTGGTGACCGGTGGAACAAAACATGCCTCGTCACCCATGAGCAGCTTGTAAGCTGTGCTAGTTCTATATACCAAGTGAACGGTGTAAGAGGCTTCAGATCCTATGGGTTCAAACATGTTCAAACAGTGCGATGACATCTCAAGTGAATCTCGATTCCTACCCGCACACAAAAACAATGCTTGTGCTTATCTACCCATCTCAAACAAACATTGCTTCGCGCGACACAAATAACTTGGAAGCAAGCGAATCAATGAGGAAACCTTGTCCAGAACAAAATGCAATCAAAAACATATCAAAACAACAACCGCATAGACCTTTGATTTTCCGGCCAACCTTGCACTCAGTGTGGATTCACGCGCGCCGCAAAAATGGTTGCTTGCCAACCACTTACTGTCACAGGCACACGCATTCACACAATCAATGCTCTCAATTTGCAAAGCTGCGAAACAGCCTGAATTGGATCTAATTGGTGTTTTGGCTCCGTTTCTATCATTGAGCTGGCGGTGGAAAAAGGCAACTACTATTCACAGTCAAAAGCACATCAAACCATTGAAAAAAATATGGTGTCAAGAATCTCCTAAGGCTGAGGAGCCAAAATCATCTGGTGCAAAATGTGTCCAGCCAATTGCGCACACGGTGGTACGACAACGTTGCCGAGGATTCTCAAACGCTCTTCATCGTCATCAGTTGGCTTCGTGTTCGTAAGCCAACAGTGCATAGGGATAGCGTTCAGAGGATTGAACGGTTCCTGGTAGAAGCTGTTCAATGGCAACAACGGCAAGTCCTTCCAGTCTACCACAGCTGGGCCACACAACGGCTCAAATGACTAACGAAGCTAAATTTGGGCAAGAATAGCTCCTGGAAAATCTGGCATCCATTGCGAATCGCAAAGAAGAACACCCTCTTCCTCTGCGCCTGCCCAGCAAGCGCGTTCAAATAGCGTTTGAACCCTCTTCAATGATCCTAGTCACTAGTCGCTAGCAATGGCACACCACAGATTCCTACAAATACCCCCTCTGCTTTCAGCTTAGCGACTGGCAGCCCCACATTCTCCAACGACACGCTGCACCAGCTCAGCTTCAAGTTGCGTTCCAAACAGGCCTGCTCAAATCACCAGAGCATCAGCAACCGCAAAGAACATAAGAGTATGAGAACAATTTCTACCTGCAATAAGCATGTCAAATGTGGCACCTTGATCAAAAAGTGCATAACCCTCTTCATGTCATGTTGCTTGGACAGAATGCTCTTCACATTCTCGAGGTACAGAAACTTCCTGCCGTTGCAATCTACAGGCAACTCCAAATACTTGAGATGCTTGAAACGTTCCCAACCAAGCTTGACATCTTGCCTCTGTCGGGGAGGCAATGCGTCGAACACATCAAAGACTTTTCGTAATAGCCCACTTCTTGGGTCGTGAAGGCCACGCTGCTGACCACTGCATGAAATACCCTCACAACGAACGCACTATTGAAATTATCGCTTTAGAAACAAGGAAACCATTGTTTACCTACAGCTGGTCAGCGCGCCTGGCACGGGAACCCACCTCCCGCTCCACAAGCTTCTGTGGTCTTGGGAACCTGAAACGTATTGATGTCATCATGGACATCAGCAGCGTGTAAAAAGCCATCTTGGATCCTCTTCTCCAAGAGTTTCCGGCAATATTCATTGATCTCCACCTGAGATTGAAGGTGCGCGAATCAAAGCAAATATGTGTGACCAAAAAACCTGACTGCATGAGCTTGGGCCAGCGACATAGTCCGTAGCCCACAGGTAACTTGGCGAACGATGGGATGAACACTTTCTGAATCCGAGAAAATGGAACCCTTGACAGCGAAGAGCTCACATGAAGCGAGGCATGGACAACTTGGACAATGAAGGGAATATTTTCTGCACACTGTTAGCTGTTTGTGAGACTGCTAAGTGCGCCCGTGCCCAAACTGCTCAAACACCACCGGGCCAGGAAAGTCTTTTCTGCAATCCTGCAAAGCAACAAAATGAATACAGCGTCCCACAGATCGAAATCAAACTGGGGAAAGCACCACCGGCAGTTCGCACCAATCTTTGATTTGCCAACACCAGAACCACCTCGGGCATGAATGCGGCTTGAATAAAACTCTCAAATTGAAAGACCTGAGCTGCCTGCTCTTTCCCGTGCCATTTTGTCGTTACATTGGAACCGACCTGGATCCTGGGCTCACCAATTTTGTTGTCCGCAGGGCTAGGGCAATACAACACTAACTGGTCAATGTCTGGAGGGCAACAACTAATTATGCCCAAGTCTCCGAACTTGGTTGATGCCAACCGTTCTCACCACTCCTACACGCTTCTGGGCACGATCTTCCGGCGCCGCTGCCACTGGAGGCTGCACTTCGACACAGCGGCGCTTGGCAGGCACCCCCGTTTCCATCAAACCGGCAAACGACAGTGATGAGCTATATATATATATAATATATAAACTTTAAATTCAATTTAAATAGAACATGGATTGCTAAAATTGCTATGATGGTCTTGAACTTGAATAGCTAAACCCTTGATCGACTCTTCTCAGCCCAAGCAATGTGTGATAATGCGTGAAGGAAACCGTGAACTCTCTGGCAACTATGCTGAGCACATGGTGTCTGAGAATTTGCTGCCAAGCAAACCTTGCAAAAAGTTTACTCTATGAGATCCAGACCGAGACAGGCCCAACTCCAATGCACCGCAGCCACTGAAAAGGCTGATGCTCGGCATCTTGCCGTCCTGCAGTGATGGGATCCCCGAAAACTGTTCAATCCGAACTTTCGACACTGTCCTTCGAGCAAGCGTGAGGAAACATTTTCTTGAAGGTGTTTGGCGAGACCTTCCCCTTCAAGTCGGTCCAATTGGTGGGGAGACCGCTGAACCACTCCGCCGCCGGCAAAGAAAGGAAAGTCCCCATTGGAACTTTGGCATCCCTGCAAGCTTTATCATAAGCTTCGCTGTACCGGATTTGGTTGGCCAAGTCCTGAAAAACACAATCCAGCAATTCACTGTTTACCAAAAAACAATTCCCTTCAATGGAGCTCTTTCTGGGGCATTGGCTGCTATTCCACGGTTGCTGGGATTCGCAGAAACCCTGACTGTAGCGGAAAAGCATCCTCAAGGTACAACACTGCGAGCTTGACAACAAAAGTGAAGAGCAATGATGGATTGAACAGTTTCATCTCTCGCTAAGTTGTCTACTAATTGAGCTCCAGCTCCGAAAGATGCGTGCCCCGGAAAACAGACCTGACTTCAACTTCGCCTGGCGCTTCGTGGCTGTGGTAGTCTGAGACTTTTGCACCTGAGAGCAGCCATTGCCGGGGCAAACCAACTTGCACGAAACATGATAACAACTGAAAATGATAGAATTGTAAATTCCACTGTGGATCCTGAGACTCGAACGACCTTTAGGCTCAGCTTCGCAGACTTCGACAAGCTCACCCGACAGGGTGTCATCACTGCTCCAGTCCGTGAGACATTCAACACTTTGGCAACGTGATTTGGAAAAGCGTTTGAAGTGGCAAGCTTCCAACGGAAGTCAGGCATGCGCTGGAAATTAGGTTTCACCTTCAACTGTCGTTTCTTGACACCTCGAACTCTTGCAGTAGAAACCTGCGCGTCGCTTCGCAACACACGTGATGATAGTGACCACGGCACAGTCATCACAGGGCCTCCTTCGAAGGCAATGGCATAACTTCCGACCTTGGCGATTGAAAAGCAACCACATTCCATACGCCTTCAACGTGACTGCGACTCCACAACCGAGAACAAGACTCACTGCATGAGAGATCGTCCACAACGTCACGCACAGGCATTGCAACGCCAGCCCCACAAGACCTACTACCTTTGGACCAAAAAGACGGCCTGTCAACCTCAACGCTGTTTGGCCGCAAACTGAATGAAATGCAAGAGAAATCACTGCGAAAGGAACTGGCTGGGGTCACGCTTCGCTGGAGATGCAGGGCCTTGCGAGGGTGTCGAGAAATCTGTCACAAGGCAAAAAGAGAAACTAGAATAGAACCTGTGCACATGGACGCACATACCAAAGAAGCGCATTCATTCAAAAGGGATCTGAGAACGAAACCGCTCAAGCCCAAATCAGCCCGCTTGAGTCCTCGTGCTGACGAAGAACGCCTCAATGAAGATGCCAAGAACCAGGGCCTGAAAGCGTGCGTCTAAACACCATCTCTGCAAACATGGGCCTGTGGCGTGGCGACGCCTTCAACCACCTTTAGAATGAAGGAAATCGAGTCAAGGACAATTCTCAAACAGAGCGCCTGAGCCGGGCCAGCTGCCAGGACGTGGAAAGGCTGGCCACAACAAAAGACCTGAGGCCAAAATGTTCTTTTCGTAGCCACACGGAACTTCAAGTTGAGATTCCCACCGGTTATATGCACAAATCCTCTTTTTCTCAAGTCTTGGCATAAAATCTGCGTTGCGCCAGTTGATGGCTCACCATGGGTCCTCTTCAGGTCTAGCCGCGAGCCCCAAACCCAAGATCGAATGCGCATCAGTCAAGAGCACTGTGATGTCTTCCAACTCTCTCGTATGAGGGCCACCTGGGTCACATTCCGACTGAACTGACCGCAAAGTGGACAATGCAAGCGCCAGGTCCGTGTGCAAAATCTCAGAGAACTTTCCCTCGTGCAGCAGTGCCGAGAAGGGTTGCCTCACTCCGACCACTTGCACTGGGTTGCCATCCATCAAATCCACAAGATTTTCTGCCCTTCGCAGGTTTTCGTCGCCAATGGCAAAGCGGAAAGATGTCAGGACGGTCCAGAGCCCTGCCAACGAGCTCAGGCGCAGTCCACAAAGTCTCAAAATGCTTGCAACCACTTCGCGGACATTTTCCAATTCAGCCTCGAACTGGGCTTTGCTCACTTGGTCTGGGCACTTCCGGGTATAAGTCTCAAGCAAGACGGCAATCAAAGCGAGCATCCATGGCTCAGGCATGCTGGACGCTGCCCTACAAAAAGCAAGTCAAGGTGCGCCAGGTAAGTAGTTTAGGTTTGAGCCACACTCTGCCACTCTGCTCTGAAACTAGAACATTTTCCAAAACTCTGATGGAATTGACCACTTCCAGTCAAACTGAGGGCCACGCTGCCTTGTTTCCGCGGGAACGAGGCACGTCAAAACACAAATAGCTGCTTCACTGCTGGGGGGACGGGCGAAAAAAGATGCAAAGTTGCTGCAAGCAAGTCTTTGTTTAACAACTGAACATTGAAATACGATACTGCTCCCAAATTGTATGCGCAGCAACTTCGAGAGCTGCTCACAATCTCCAGTATTAATGGGGATTGCACAACAACACACACACACACTCACTGGAATGTAGCATTGTGTGTGGGTTTTGTTTGTATGAGCGCGATTAATGTCAAAAATTTTTAAATTGAAACATTGTTTTACTTGAGCCACAAATGAAACATCAC
>CAXAMN010023229.1:0-18186 GCA_963970005.1 Durusdinium trenchii | reverse complement strand
CCGAGCAAGTTGGATTCAAATGAACCTTGCTCCCACTCACTGAAAAAATACACTTTTGAGCATTGCTCAATGCCTTTTGGAACTGGATAGCTCTTCGGCATATCGACTTTAAAAGTCACTTGGCTCTCAGGCTCAGCATGCTTCCGACACCGCAGGCAGCAGCAGGTCAGCAGGCATCCCAAAAGAAAACCGGCTGCAAAGACCAAAGCGGTCGCTGCTTCCAGGCTCAGCATCGCAAGCGCCGTTTCCGCATCCGGCATCATACCTCGGATGGTATAAGCTTCATTCCAAGAGAAGCTGTATCTCACAGTCTGCAAAAACCAAGATTCTTTCGAAGTGTGCAATCGAAAGTGCTCGCAAAAACGTGCCATTCGGCTCAGACAACGTGCAAGACTTACTTGGCTATTATGACTCTAATTCGGCTTTAAATCCTTTAAGGATTAGCTCGCAAAATCTCCTGGGGTAGTGTTGCGTTTCCTTCCAATTGACTTCCTTGGATGGCAAATGATCATGACGACCATCACAAACGCAAACCTTCAGGCTTTCCAACAACCGAGTACTATCTGTTTCAATCCTCCAGGTCTTTTTGACCAACTGACCTTTCTGGTTCAACTTGACTGAACAAGCATCCACAAATGTTGAAAACATCTTTCGTTTCCTCAGAAAATCTTTAGTCTGATTCCATCCCCAATAAGCACATCTCTTTGGCCATTCAATCGCTACGAAATCGGCTACTTCCGACATCCGTAAGAAACCTTTCCATAGCTTCTTCTGAATTTGGTACAACTCTCGAAGATGACCCATATAGTCCTGACCAAACTTCTTGATACAAATGTACTGAAACGGACATCCTCCTGTACACGGAATCGACGACCACAAGACAACAAGCTTTCCTCTCTTCCGATGGCTTATCATCTGCTCCCGAATTGACTCGATTGTGTCCGATCGGGTTCCGTCATCCGCCTCAGTGACAGTCAAGACTTCAACACCTTCCGTACGGCTTCCGACTTCTTTCATCTCGGACTCCGGTGATGTGCAAAACTCAACAATCAGGATTTCGGTACATGTGACCTTATCCATAACCCACAACCATCTCCCGATCCAGTCATACGGCGCTTCAAATGAAATGAGAAATGCTCTGACAACTCCGATCGTCTCCATATGTTGTAAAGTCACAGCTCTCGACAATGCCTTGGTCATCAAGTCGGCACAATTCTCGGTACCTCGGACAAAGCTGATGGAAATTACTCCCTTGTAGACTGCATCTTGCAAAAAACAGATTCCAATGTCCATGTGTCTCAATCTTCTCAACAACCCTGACATCTCTGTGACATTTCGGGCTGCCATCGAATCCGTAAGCAAACCTGGAATGGGCAATTCCTCAGCTTGACATCCATAGACATGTGCCACGGCGTGTTGAATACCTATAGTCTCTTTCGCTCCTTCGAACAAAGCATATAGCTCTGCCTCGGCTGAACTACAGGCTACACTCTGCTGCAACCTACTGAATGCTTTGACACAACAGTCACTAACGAAGATGGCTGCTCCTGAAGTACTCTTCCTATTGGTGGACTTTTCGGCTGCCCAACTGGCATCGACATAGGTCGCAATCCTTGGTGGTCCTGAGTACTCATAGCTCCTGAACTTCAACTTTCGATCGGCTACTGATCGGATGTAACGGATACTCGCACGCATCGCAGTCTCGTGAACAGCTAGCGGCTGAGATTGACCTCGGGCAAGCATCGAACACAACCAACAAAGATCAGGTCTCGACTGAGCTACCCAACCTAGCTTACCTAGTGCGGTTCGAAAGGTTGCTACTGCCTCGGGTGACAACGGTTTCCGATCTCCTTCTCGATCACGATCATAAAGCTGAAACAAATTGGGGGTCGCTTGACTTTCCTTTCCTCCTGGATACAAGTTCATCATACCTTCATAGTACTCTTTCTCCATGTACAAGGCAATCGTTTCATCTTCTTCCTTTTCGATCACCTTTCCCAGAAAACGAATTCTGTCTTCTTCAAGCTTTCCGGTGACTTTCAGTCTAAGCTTCTTTGATAACTCATCAACGAGCTTCTGAATATTTCGATCGTCTCCGACAACCAACAAATCATCAACGTACATCAAAACGATCAAGTGATTCTCCTCCTCCGTCTCTGCAACTCCTTTTCGATATCTTCCGGCGAAGATTGTCTTTTCCGTCACACATGCTGTCAAACCTTCTTGATCTAACAAATCGGCTAGGTGACGATACCATGACATTCCTGCAGAACGAAGTCCGTTCATCGCTTTCTCAAGAATGACGAACAAAGGCTCTCCGTCTTCATCTTCCATCCCAGTCGGCAACGAAACTACCGCTGGGTGAATCACGGGGGCATGCAAGAATGCTGTACTTACATCTAAAACCCATGCTGTCTTTCCTACTCCTCCTTTCTTTGGTTTCTTTCGAAAACTTGATTTCTGAGCAAGATAAGACAACACAACCTTCAACGACTCTGATGACGCTGTAGGGCTTGAAACGCCCAACTCGGCTGCTGACGGACCTGTGGCGAAATCACGGACAACAAGTCTCGATCGAACGATGTCTCCTTTGATAGCATCATGCTTATTGACAACTACCCATCGGTTGAGATGATTCGGATACCATGCATCTGGCAATACTCTTGCGCTTCATTTTTATTCACGACCTGACCTGTCCTGTGCTTCTCTAGGGCAATGACCTCTGTGTGCATTCCCTCGAACGTGGCATCCACATCTAATGGACCTTCACCTATATCTGAAGTCGCTTTTGATGGCTTTCGGAGTACAATCCATCTACCTCCAAACCATATTCTGCGCGAATCGGCCTTCGCATCGAACTTGGAGACTCCTCGGTTTCCTTTGGAACCTTCCTGCTGTACTCAAGTACCCCCTCTTGAACTGATGACAAGAACCTTTCAACCTCATCATCCGAACATCTTGACAAGGGGTCTTTCACCTTTTCCCACAACTCTTTACCTAGATCTGATAAGCTCGCAATGGCATTACCTTGATGATCATACATGTAGAGCTGCTTGATTGGCAATTCGGTAAACCCTTTCCAATGACGCCTCAATGGCGCAGTCTGGGCTCCGAACTCGCTGACATGGACCTTGAACTGGTCCCTTGGAATCTCATCGACTGGCCTTTCATCAACAGCATCGACGTAGTACGTCCTCTGAATACCTACCAGCTGATCCTCAGGCATCGGCAATGGCAGTGATGATGCTGCAAAAACACATTTTCGACTTCTGTGGTGAACTCTTCTCAACACAAGCTTGTCAAGGTCAACTTCCCAATGGTCATGATTTCGGTTCTTTCCTCCTCTTGGGATTTTCTGGAACAAATCAATGTCCATGGGACTCTCCCCGGGTGACTCGGGTGCTCTGTACCCTTCCGGTACTTCTGTTGGCTCATAGCCTTCACTCATCCGATCATCCTCGATAGGTTCCGGATTCTTCCCGATCTCATATGGATTCGTTGGATCCTCTTGCATTGGCGTCGGTTCGGTATCCGCTTCCTGTCCCTTTGGCGCGTGGAACGGAACATCATCAAACTCTGGAAATCTCTCTCCAGTCTCTTTCTCTTCATGCTCGCGATGAAATCTATCCCACTCATCGTCGATAGACTTTCTTTTTTCCTCTTCTCTCGTTCTGACTCTGATTCTGGAACTCTTTCTCCCGACTCTTGCTGAGATTCAGGCTTTCCTTCGGTATCCAAGCCTTCTTCCAATCCTTCAGGCACGACGGGCACAGACGACTCGTCTTCGATCGGTACTATCCGTTTGTACTCTTCTTCAAGATACTTTTTGTAACGGTTCCGGCACTTCACTGAATGACCTGTTTCACTCCCGTTCGAACAAGCTGGACATCTCGAAGTCTTATTCACTTCACTCCAATACCAAGGTGGTTCCCCTTCATGGATGGGCAAATCAACCAATTTCTTGGGCTTCGAAAGATCATTCCTGTCTGGCTTCACTCCACTCTTGGAATTTGGAATTTCACACAACATCCCAAGTCCAGCGACAAAACGAATCGGTGAGGCAATCTTCAAGTCTCGAACAGGCACAACCACAGTCTCATCCTGTGAACCTTCGAAGGCAACGAAGTGACCTAACGAAGATAACTTTGGGGTCAAGTAAATGCCTGGAACAAAGTGACGAGCGTTTGCTTCTCTGACCTTTTCTAAGTACCCATCAGTCGGCCTGGCAAAAACCAAACATCCAAATGGCATCACACGATTGGTGTTTGGGACTTCTCCTGAACTAGTTACACTGATGCGCATACGTTGATACGGTGTCAGCGAACTGTTGGCTTGCAGCTGAAATGCATTGTGGACATGACAAGCGTTTGCTGCGGCATATCGAAGGCTTTCACTACCTAGCATCAACCCGTGCTGGTACAACACTGTACGAATACATCCTAGTTGAGTCTTGAGGGTCCTAACTGCTCTCTCGGCTCCAGTTGCGTGTCTTCCTGGAGGACTGGTCTCATGTCTTGAGACTACCTTCAATCGAATGAGTTCCGAAATGAGCGCAGTCAAGTCACGGCCTTCATCACTGAGAACCATTGCACCTGTGGACGAACAATGGTTGATGGCAGCTGTCAAAACACGAATCGTCGAAGCTTGGTCTACATAGACTGCAGCTGTTGCTATCATTCCGTGCGTTCGATTCCACATCACAACATACCTATACATGTTTGGAGACTTTGGATGGGTGCATAGGTTGGCAATATCCATCTGGATCTCGTTGGTGACTTGATCTGTACGTTTTGGCGCTCGTTTCAATCCCTTGCTCATGAGACAGACTGCACAGCTTGGATCATAAGGTGTGTGACTCTGCAAAATGTGCTTAGCTAGTCTGTTACCTCGTAGCTCAATGGGATATTCGAACTCGAACTCAGGCTCTGACTCAATGGTGCAAACGATTTCCTTTTTGCGCACGACGCCGAATGCTGGATTCGAAAAATGCGCTCTGGCTCTTATCGGCGGCTCTACTCCCCTTTTGGGAGGAACCTTGACGCTTCGGACATCGCATCCTACTTCGCGTCTTCCCTCTTGTCCGAAAACTTGGACAGATGCTCCTGCAGTTGCTTGCGGTACGCAATCTCTTCCTCGGACAATGGCGCTTGAAGCGCTTCTGGCGGCGTAGCGGGACTCTCTCCCATCATCACCGTCGGTTCCGACATTGCCTTTGGCGCTGGTGTCAGAACCACTCCTCCCGCTTTCGGTGGCACTGCGGGTTGCTCGAGAGAAATTCGTCTTGCCTTTCTCAAATTCTCTCGATCTTCTTCTTCTGCCCTCCATTGCAGGAGATCTTGTTTTCCTTTCTCGAACTCTTCCTGCCGGCGACGCTGGACCTCCTTTCCATGCTCCAAGGCTTGCGCCATCCTCTCTGAACGGTACAGCGCCTTCGCCTTCCGGCGTTCTTCCTCTTCTTTCGCTTGGCGATTGAGTTCCTTCTCCCATTCGATCGCTCCTGCCTGTCGCTCGGATGCTAGCTCTGATCGAAAAAGCTTCTCGCGCTCCTCGTCGGTCAGATGTGCCAAGTACTTCGGTACTCTCTTGGCGCCTGATCCTGATGCCGTGGACGGCTTCTCCTCTTCGAGGGTCCCGGTACCCCTCTTGAGGTCTGCTGCCTTGAGGAGGTCTCTGGCTTTTTGAGCTAACACCTCGTCTGCCACCGCTTTTTGCTCTTCGGTGAGCGGTCGCGATTTCGCTTTGGGTCTCGTCGTTGGTGTCGGTGGCGTTTTTGGGCCCGGAATCGGTGGAGTTTTCGGCTCCGGAATTCCCGTCTGAGCAATCCCTGCCAACATTTTCTCCGGATCGACGCTTACCGGACTCGCTGGCTCCTTCGGCTTGGCAACTGCCGGACCTGCCGTCTCCTCCGCTGGATCCTGCCACCCCGGGGGTGGACCCGGTGGGGGTTGGGGTCCCACCGGTCTGGCCTTCGCCTTCATTGGCAGCAAGGATGGGGTTTGCCTCGGGGTCCTTCTGGCTGTTTCGTGAAGCCGTAAATTCTCTTCGGTCAAGGTCAGGACTGGAGGATCGGCTGCTTCCGATCCAGAAATGGATGCAGCCTCTACCGACACCGCGGCGTTGCTCGAAGGACGCCAGATCGCTCGGATTTGAGACGTGTATTTCACGTTCCCCGGCTCCTCGGGCTTTCTCTTCATGTAATACGCGGTTCCAGGCTTTATGTCCTGTCGTCGCGCCGACACTCCCCCTTGCGCATCCGCGTGGATACGCACTATTGTTTCGGACGTGATCCGCTCGTGGCCGGTTAAACCAGACGAAACGCTCTTTGGACCTTTGGTCGGTGTCGGAGCGCTCTCTGGAAGAGCTCCATGAATCTCTTCCAGGTCCCCAACATCTGAGGCTTCCGAACCGGTCAGGCTCACCATCGCGACGCCCCTTTGGGGCTGGATCTCGACGAACTCCTTTCTCACACGAGATCCCGATGACTTCGGCTGCGGACGCGCCTTGGGAGCGATCCAAGCGCGGTGCTTGTTTTGGATCATGTACTCGCCCTTGGCTGTGACTCTGGAGGCCTGAACCTCTCTCTCGATCAATCGCAGCTTTACAATCCGCTCTCGCCGCGGGGCTTTGGTGTGTTGTTTCAACACCTTCTGGACTGACCCCTTCGGTAGTGGGTCGTCCACCGTCACGGTCCAAGACCGTCGCAGCGATGGTCCCTCTTGAACTGCTTGTTGAAGACCTGCAGCCCGATCCGACCGGCGCTGCTGTCTCAGCGCTCGCTGGCTGGCGCGATTTCTGATCCGCTTCTCCTCGTCCTTCTGATCTTGTCGATGAAGCCAATTTGACCAGGCTTTCATTCGAAACGTCACTTCCTGCTCGGACGTCGCCTCCTGAGCTTTCTCCGTCTCGACAAAAGGCTTCTCGGGGATCTCGGGCTCTGGAAGATCCTTCGGAACTTCGGATTCGCGCTTCTCCATCTCCAGTTCCTTTTCCTTTTCTACTGGCTCTGATGGCTTCTCGGTAGCTTCTGTGCTCCTCTCGGGTTCCTGTTCTGGAGGTTTCACGATCACTTCGGTACTCTCCTCTGGTTCCATCGTGACAAGGACAACTCTCCGCGTCTCTTCTCTCGGTTCCGATGGATCCTTTTCCACATCCGGTTGCCCGACTTGAGCGATCACAGTGCCTGGCGCTGGTTCGGTCGGTTCTTCCATGACCGTGTCTGGACTCTGTTCTTTCTTCTTCTCTCCGCTCAACTCCGTGGTATCGACCCAAGCATCCGAAGGCATGCTCCACTCGACGAAACCTGGGCTGGACGGGGTCCGCACAGTCAATGCGCTCGTGCACCGAACTTGAACCTTCACGCTCTGCAACATGCAAGACTGAATCTTGAACTGCTTCACGCATGGTCGAATAACGAACAACACGGTGCGATCTGGGTTCAACATCGGACGTGTAATGCAACGAATGGAGTGACGATGACATGTCAATGTCGATGACTCCTGGGTGGACAATTGAAATCCAAGGCACGTTACACCAGAGAAAAATGTCAAGATGAGTTCTACTACTCTTAGTTCTGTTTGGAACCTGGTCGTGACCTCCAAAATGTGAGAGGGACAAACATGGTGGCTTCGCCGGTTTATCTACCTCTCTGGAGGTTCGGGAACAGCTCTTGCCAGGTGAACATGAAAACGTCCAACCTTTACTGGCAAGAAGTGCAACACTTAGCAAACTAACCTGTCCATATCCGATCAGACCTGTGACTCTGAGCTTCTGCGGCCTCTGCAGTTGGCTGCCAGCGCAAATGCTGCGCGACACTGGTGACAGGCTTGAGCTAGCAGGTGCTGCGGGCGACGGCGCGGCGGCTCTCGACGAAGCAGCAACAGGCGAAGCAGCACAAGGCGACGACGCGGCGGCTCCATCGCAATCTACAAAGCTAACATGCCTACTTTTGAGAGCATGCGTGCTGAACTCTGCTTCGACACGCCGATTTAAGATCATTTCCTGTCCATTGGCTGTGGTGCATCGTTCGTTGACGGCCCACTCCCTGCAAATCTGCAAGTATCCCTCATCCACCAGACTTTGACTGATCAGGTGGATGCTCGCCCCACTGTCCACCAAAAAGTGTGGATCAGTGGCATCGGTGTCCGCGACACTTGACGTTGTCAGTCGGTTGCCATAGCTGTGAAGCTGGTTCAGTAGGATTTCGGGTGGTACTGTCATGTCTAGCACACAACCCATTCCGAGAATGTCTTCTTCATCCTCCTCTCCTACACTGGCACGTGCTCCTTTCGGTTTCCCGCCTTTCGGTCCTTTTCCGCCCTTGGGTTCCCCTTTGCCTCCTTTAGGCTTGCCACCTTTTGGGTTTCCCTTCTTCTTTGAGTCGTAAGGCGAATGTGAACGATCCTTTCCACCTTTTGGTTTTCCACCTTTCTCACTGCCTTTGCCCTTTCCTTTGTCCTTCTCGGTACGCTTTGGTGACTTTGACCAACAATCTTTCTCAACATGTCCTGGCTTCCCACATCGACGACATCGAATCTCCTTGCCTTTGCCTTCACCCTTTGGTGTGCGATCTTTCCCTCCTTTGGGGCTTCCCTTGGGTGGTCGGTCATACCCAACAGGATTTCCTTTGTGACTGTCTCTGGAAAAGTCGAGTGCTTTCGATTGCTGTTCATAGAACTCCAGTGACTCCATCAACTCTCGTAAAGTCGAAGACTTCCCGTGGAACGCAAGGTGTCGGTGAATTTCTTGCGGTAAGCACCTCATCATGACCATGATCTGGTCCACCTCCATCATCTGGAGATCTGCGAATGCTGCACACTGATCTCTCAAGCGTGCAAACTCCTGTGTAAGGAACAAACATGTGTCCAACGGGTTCTTGATACTCCCTGCTGATGGACATGCAAGTTGCTTCAATCCATTTACATCAAGTCTCATCACTGCTTCCCGCAGTGACAGTGCTTCCGCTCGAGTCGTAACTCCAAGCAAGTTGTTGATTCTCCTGAACAACTCGTATCCGCAAGTGAGTCCTCCCTGCTCTCGTTCCTGCAGGACTGCGAGGTCCAATCCCCTCTTGTATCCTGACATTGCTTGTTTCATCCAGTGATACAGTTTACTACTTCTCACTGCGGCTTCTGGGGCAAGTTTCCCTTGCTCGATGGTAGTTGTTTGTTTCACTGCCTCTTGCAATTCCGCTGCGTAGCACTCATCCAAAAGACACAACCACGATCCAAATCGCTCTCTGAAGGATAACCAAGTGTTGATTTCATGTCTTCTTCCTGAATCTTTGATCTCAAGTTGTGGACAGTTCGGTATGTAACTCTCCATCTTTCCTCCACTGCTTCCAGAATATTTTGAGTCAGATTTCTTGGGCGCTGAGGTGAACAGTGATCCTGTTCTCGGTGTACTGGACGTAGCAGCCTCCTCTGCAGCTTTTCTCTCCTCTTCTGCCTTTCTCTCACGCTCATCCGCTTCGCGTTGAGCTTGGTCTTTCAAGACATCAGTCTGCGTTTGAACCAGACCTGAAACTAGCTTGGTCAGTTCTGAAATTTGTGCTCCTTGTCCAGCGATCAAGTTCTGTTGTTGAACAATATTCTGATGCTGGTTTCTCAATACTTCGATCAACGCTTCCTGTGTCAATCCCTGTCCACCGGTAGGACTCGCAGGCATCTGAGGTGAGTTGAAATTATCTTGAAACGTTCTCCCCGTTGGGGTAGGGCTGTTCGGTACCGGTATCTCTGCAGCAACACTTCCTGCTGGATCTGGTGGTGGAGACCTCTCTCGACTTGTGTGCTCTTCCATACTCACTGGTCGCCTCCTCATTGGCGATGCTGTCCGTCGCTCGGTAGGACTGGACATTCTTCCTGGGAGCTCCACGCTCCGCTACCACGAAAAACTCCGGGTAGCAACCTTACACTGTAGACTACCTACCTTTCCTGGATCTTTAGCTCACAACAGGCTCTCACACTCGTCCGGTACGGTACGAAACCTTTCTCTCAAACCTCCGAATACTTCGGAAAACTTCAAATGCTGCACTAGCTGCTCTCAGACACTCGCACCCTTTTCTCTCACTAGCCAAACGAATTGGCCTTGAGCCAAAACATATCCCGTAGCATTAAACTATACAAAGAACACACGAAAACATATTAAAAGTCTCTTAAAGCATCTCCACACACAAAGAACTCTTTCAAAACTTCCGACTACGCTACTGGGGAGGCCCACTTTGGCGACCCTGGAATCCACATCATTTTTGGCGCTTGGTTTTGGGGCCGTCAATGGACAAGATTTTCGCACGCGTCGTGATCCGCTTGGCCGCTTCACATTGTTCCTGATCAGTCAGCTGGTCTCTGGAAGCCGGGTGTCCCTGACGCGGGGCCTCGCAGGACCAGCTGGAGTGGAAACTGCAGGGAGAGAGCACGGGTCCTGCAATCACGCTGTGGGAGAATAGAATATATTTATAGAATAAAACAAGTTTGCAGGACCGCTACGCCGACTTGCTTTTGGATACTAGTGGTCTCCAGTCCGACCTGCTTGTGGTGGAAGCGAGGGCCCGTGGGCAATTTTTTTGGCAAGTGCCACAAAGAAGTGGACAATCATCGATTGGAAAGTTAACGTGTCAAAACCTGCGCCAATACACGGTGAACACCAATCTCCGGCCCAATGGCCACACACGTGCATATTCCCCTGGCAAACAAAACTTGTTCTCCAACCGAGTCCTCTACCCAAACCTACAACCAAGAACCAAACAACATCCGACAGACTTACGCAAAGCCAACCTTTTCACGTTCACCTAAACCAACAAACGACAAGCAACCGACCAACCAAAAAGAATGGTTGAGCGCGAAGTACACTTGGAATGCCTTGGCGCAAGTGTGGAGCGCCCCGTTTGAAGAAGCGCCGGGACTACAATGTTAAGTTTCGTGGCTTTCCGTTGGTCTTTGTGTTTTCTTGGAAGTTCCTCCCTCCGATCCAATTAAAACTTTGAAAAACCCAAACGGGGTGTCGGTACCGCGCATTGTAATAGAGGGCCCGAGCGGTACCGAGGCGGTGCCGCGCATTGTAATGGAGGGTCCGAGCGGTACCGAGGCGGCACCGCGCATTGTAATAGAGGGCCCGAGCGGTACCGAGGCGGTACCGCGCATTGTAATGGAGGGCCCGAGCGGTACTGAGGCGGCGCCGCGCATTGTACTGGAGGGCCCGAGCGGTACCGAGGCGGCGCCGCGCATTGTAATAGAGGGTCCGAGCGGCACCGAGGCGGCACCGCGCATTGTACTAAAGGGCCCGAGCCGTAATGAAGTGGTACCGAGGTGGTATCGCGCACTGTAATAGACGGAAGCCTGGCGTAGCTTGCAACAAACATCAAGGACGCAAGCTCAAAACCTCAACAATAGTATCTTTTCAAAACTCCCTCCTTCACAACATGCATCAAACAACGACGTCAAATAAAACGAAACAAGGTTTCCTTGCCATAGTGAAGGACCAGAGATGGCTCCTATAAACATACGCAAACATGACAGGCTCCACGGCGCCAAACCTTCGCTTAACATCTCCCCACCCTTCTGTTTCTCTCATCCAAAATTAAGACAGACCACAAAATCGGTTGGTCTCAAGGCGCTAGGTCGACTCACGGCGGATGTCCACAAGCTTGTAGCAAACAAACATGCACCAAGCGTGCAAGGCTTCAATCAGACTGCCGAAAAAAGCAGCTGACCATTGATCCGTAAGCTTGATGCTTTCGATCAAGAACATCATCAGGCCAAACGCTTTCTCCCCAGCAATTCTCAACCCTCACAGGTTTTGCAAACTTTTTGCTCCTTCAAGGGATCGAAAAAAGTGATTTTTCTGGACACCAGTTTGGGGTCCAAAAACCCTGGCAAAAACCGGTCCCGCCACAGAGGGCCTCCCCGGTTCAGAACAAGTGTCTGCGACGCTGCAAAACCATGGAAAAGCAGCGGCTTCTGTCGCGTACGTGCAGAAACAATCGAAACTCTTGCTATTTTTCGCCCGGTGACTAAAATTTTGCCGACAAAACGGCCCCCGTTTTGGGGTTCAGAAACGGACCCCAAAATGGAGGCCACTCATTCAGTCTCAATTTGATTTGCTTGTGTTCGGACGACTTGGCCCCCGTTTTGGTCCGTTTCTGGACCCCAACGGGGGCCGTTTGTCCGCAAAATTTTTGCCGCCGGTCAAAAAATAGTGCAAGTTTCGATTGTTTCCGCAGGCACGCGACAGAAGTTTCGCATACCGCTGTGCCACTGGGTTCCCATGGTTTTGCAGCGCCGCGAGCAATTGTTCTCCACGCCCTGCGAACGTTTATGCGCACACATGTTCTTGAACTGGGGAGGGCCACTTTGGCGACCCTGGAATCCACTGCATTTTTGGCGCTTGGTTTTGGGGCCGTCAATGGACAAGATTTTCGCACGCGTCGTGATCCGCTTGGCCGCTTCACATTGTTCCTGATCAGTCAGCTGGTCTCTGGAAGTCGGATGTCCCTGACGCGGGGCCTCGCAGGACCAGCTGGAGTGGAAACTGCAGGGAGAGAGCACGGGTCCTGCAATCACGCTGTGGGAGAATAGAATTTATTTGTAGAATATACAAGTTTGCAGGACCACTATGCCGACTTGCTTTTGGGTACTAGTGGTCTCCAGTCCGACCGCTTGTGGTGGAAGCGAGGGTCCGTGGGCAATTTTTTTGGCAAGTGCCACAAAGAAGTGGACAATCATCGATTGGAAAGTCAACGTGTCAAAACCTGCGCCAATTCACGGTGAACACCAATCTCCGGCCCAATGGCCACACACGCGCATATTCCCCGCGCAAACAAAACTTGTTCTCCAACCGAGGTCCTCTACCCAAACCTACAACCAAGAACCAAACAACATCCGACAGACTTACGCAAAGCCAACCTTTTCACGTTCACCTAAACCAGCAAACGACAAGCAACCGACCAACCAAAAAGAATGGTTGAGCGCGAAGTGCACTTGGAATGCCTTGGCGCAAGTGTGGAGGGCCCCGTTTGAAGAAGCGCCGGGACTACAACTGAGGAGGCCCCACCTAGAGTGTCCAGTTTTCCTGCGTCAGCAAAAGCCCCGAAACCAAGTCCGTAACTTTGCCTCTGGATCACTGGCCCAGCAACCCCATCATACTTTTCTGATCGCCTTCAAAAATCGCAGGAGCGTGTCTCCAAACTGAGCAGCTGCCCTGAGGATACCTAGTCTTCCTCACCATCACCATCAGCAGCACCGCCTCCAATGAGAACTGATTTAGAGCAAACTTCGGCCATGAGCAACACACTCAAAACCACATCCACCCGCGCGCCTTCGCCGCGATCACTCTCAGATGAAATGGCATCAGCCTCCTCCACATCATTCGCACCTGGTCTGCCAAGAGCTCCACACACGCAGAAAGCAAACAAACAGTCTAGACCTTCCCCTGCAACGCCAGCTGCAGCGCCAGCTGGCAGATTTGGAGGGGGAGCACCATGACCTGTGAAAGTGACACGCGCATAAACAGCCACAATTCCGGGGATCTTTTCACGCAAAAGACTTTCCGCGCCATCTCCACCACCAGCTGCTACCACCGCAGCTCCACCACCTCCGAGAGTGACACGCGCATAGACAGCCACAATTCCGGGGATCTTTTCACACAGAAGACTTTCCGCGCCATCTCCACCACCAGCTGCGACCACTGCAGCTCCACCACCTCCGGACGCAAATGCCCCATGAGTGAATGCTGGGCCGTCCATCGGGCACCTGGCCTCCTGCTCCCGCTTGGTGCACCAGGAGTAACAGGTCGTCACGGCTGAGTTGCCGGGCAGCCTAGTGCGAAACAGCAGCAACTGTATTCAAATTTCGAAGATGTCCAAGCCTGCATCAGGCGGGCACGTCGTTTTTTTCATATTCTTCTCCTGCTTTGCCAATGCACGGTTGGCCGCGCGCATCGCGGCCCGTCGTTGCTTCAAGTCATTCAACTCCTCCGCGAGGACCTCACCAAGGAACCAACATTTTGCGCAACAAGAAGACACCCCACACAAAGCTTAGACCGCCTCCACGCGATTCCTCTTTGGAGGCATGTCCTGATTACAAACGGAAACGGCACGCGCGTTTCAATTGCTTGGCGTTACAGTCCGGCCTCTGCGCGCGTTCCCACAAAGAAACCGTTTTGAACACACAGAGCTGTGGACAGGCGCGCATGCGCTTCTCACTGTGAGGCCTAACCTAATTACTCGGCTGCGCTGTGGGCACCCACATCAACATTGAAATGGGGAAGGGAATGGGCAGGGCGGTGTAGCATTCTTGTAGAGAAGCGCACCGCTGCACAAATCAAGAGTGTACCCAACACAAATCACGAAGAGTGCCTGTGCACTGTACCCAACACAAATCAAGAAGAGTCCCTGTGCACAAATTGAGAAGTGTACCTGTGCACAAATCGAGAAGCGCACGGCTGCACAAATCAAGAGTGTACCATCCACAAATCAAGAAGTGTATCACTGGCAACAAAAATCGAACGCCAAATAGCCGCAAAAACTGTCAAGGTGTGAGCCGCTGATTGCGGAATGGTCCGGTTCGACTGTGGTCACTGAGTTTGACATGGTCAACTTCGAACCTGGGTCTCTGTGTTCTGGATGCCGCAGTTCGCCAAATACCGCGGTCGAGTTGGGCTGCGGTCACTGAATTCGAGGTCAAGTTCCAGTGCGGGTCTCCAAATTCAGGATGGCGCGGTTCGCAAAAGATATTTGGTCATATATTTGCACACTAACATGTTCATACTCTATATGTTTGATTCACGGTTTATGTGACCAAATGTCAAAAAAGTCAGAGGGCAAGATAGCCACGTGAAAGGACAATGTGGCTCACCTTCTCCAGGACGACCAAACGGTCGCACGCAGGATGTTCTGAACAAAAATGACCAATGTGGACACTGAGTTGGAGACGGTCACGTTTGCACACCAAACTGCAAATCTTAGAGGCGCCTAAAACAGGTGTAAGGCGCATAACTATGTGCGTGAACAGCGACACACCATGTCAAAACATGGAGGAACAGCAGTTTGGCTTGCTAACACCCACAAACAGAAACACATTCGTAAAGTTGCGTCCGCCCTTTCAATGGAAGCCTGGGCTCCCCTCTCAAGCAAATGCCTATGCCTACGCGGGATGCCTACGCAGGGTACTGTCACCAACTTTAGTCACATCAGGTGACTCGAAAAGAGCTATATAATCCGCAAGTAGTGGCCCGATGCGACTGGGTCACATCAGGTTCCTGTTTATCTTTCCCCAAGACCCTTGAACAACTTTTAAAGAAGTCTGAATAAGAAAGTTCAGGCTTTCATGAAAAGGGTGCCTACGCAAGACTGCCTACGCAAATCTTTCAACACCCACCTACGCAAAATGCTTACACGACGCCTACGCCCCAAGCAGAACAGCCTCCGCGACTTCTCAACAGTTCCCTTTTTGTATAAACCTAATCATTTGCAAAAAAAACGTGGCTCATATGGCCAAAGACATCCTCATCTTCCGGCTCCTGACAGATGGACTAATTCCATTGAAAGGCCGATTTCAAGTTTCAAGTTTCTGCTGCAAAATTCCATGGAATTAAATCGTAACATGTTCCACACATGGCCGCACCTGCAACATCTCATCGGAAGCTGGCAGTGGCAGCACCGCCGAAGAGGAACTGGTCAAAGAAGCACTGTTCTTACGAAGATCAGAACCGACCTCAACAAACCACATCCTCCGCTCAATCGCCACCAAGTGTTCCTCATGCCGGGCTTCGTCGGGCAGGAACCCACGCTTGTCCCAATTGGTCGTGAAGCACCGCATGCCCGGAGGCAACATACCATCCTCGTGTCGGCAGGACGCAAACCTGCAAACGGTGTTGTCCAGCCAGGACTTGGCGTCATCAACCGAAGCAGATCGGAGGCATACATCGTCAACCAAAAGAGATGTCGTGCTTTGAAACAAACATCGCTTGACCACATCCAGCTTGTCCAAAAAATAGTAAGCACCGTGTTCCGCCAGCAGGGCGGCGCACAGAGCCGTCTTGCCACAGTTCCCAGGCCCACTGAGAACCAGTGTGCGATCCAATCGGTGTTTGTCACGCCATTCCTGGAGACCGGGAGGAATCTCGAAGTCAGCCACGCCGAACTTGGAAGTTGTATGAAGAAGTGTTGGGGGCATCTTCTCCGAATTCCAAGCACGCAGGCACCTGGCCAGAAGCCGCTCTGGATGGATTGCTTGGCCGACAAAATTCCAAAGAAGATCGTGCCCTTTCAGTTTTTGGTCCTTGGCCAACTGAAATAATTGCTGTTCCGTTTCCACCCCAGCTTCTATGACCAGGTCCGTAAACTCCGAAAAGGACAATGACTTCCGACGCTTGGTCGGACGCTTGGAGCACTCTTCCGGTCGCTTGGACGACGCTTGCACAGCAGCTTTGACACCTTCGTTTCCATTTCGATGCAGCTGACTGTTTGAAACTCTGTCCATGATCTCTGCCGCGTGTGATGCTGTGAAACTCTCTGGCCAGAAGTATGGTTCTGGATCGATGTCTGCGCCTATCTTCTTTGCGCTTTCTCGGAGGATGTAGTGCAAATACGCGGCAAGGCCACACAAATTGAACGTCCAAAAACCTTTTGCTCCCAGCGCAGACATGTCCTGGTTCACTTTGTAGTGAGCGAACGGCCTCTGGAATTTGACTACCACATGATAGTGTTGCTCTCTACGCTCTGTTTGAGCGTCCCACTTTTTGTGGGGCTCGGATACGATGATCATTTTCTGCCTCGGCTCCACAAGCTTGGCAACAGCGCTTTGCAAGAAACCTTTCCACAAGAAAAACTGGACAATCGCATGTCTTGGAAGAATCTTGTGAGCAAAAAAACAAAACTAAATTGCAATCCAGATGCAAGTCACCTAGTAACCCCCGCTTCTGCAGAGCCGAGCGAAACTTCTCAGCCAAAGTCTGCTTATCCCAATCGATTGGCTTTAGAGTGCCCAGCTGAACTCTCATATCGAAAGTTTTCCCGTAGCATCTGGGACACGGCCACGTCCACATGCCCACCATGCCACGTTCCCCCGAACGTGCTGGCGGGGCACTTTCATCAGAGGAAGATCCCTTGGCTTCTATGAGTTCGATAGGCGTCTCATCTTCCGACGAGGAAGATGAGGAAGACGGCATTGCGCAAAATTGTGGTGAATGCTTCTGTGCAAAATGCTTTTGGCCTGGAGAAAACGCAATGTTCAAATTCCGGGCTTTATAAAGAAGAACCTTTGGCTTCTATGATTTCAGATACGGCGCGGTGCAAACTTCTGGAGAATGCTTCTGTGCAAGATTGGCCTGGAAAAAAGGGTCGCATACGGCATGGTGCAAACTTCTGGAGAATGCTTCTGTGCAAAATCATGGTGGGCTGAAAGGAAAAAACTTAGGGAATTTTGCAAATTCCGGACGCCAAACCGTAAAGTTAAAGTTGATACAAAGTAAAATCAAGACTGTTTTGAGATCAAACTGAAAGAAACCAACTTTAACTTTATGCTTTTGGGGCTGACGTGATGTTAAAGCCAATCTTGCCCGGCCCTGTGCCAAGTGGCAGCCTCCCCTGTGCCACATGGCTGCGGCGGCACACAGACAAGAGAAGCACATCCGACATGAACATCCGACATAAGCACTGACGCCAAGCAGTTTACTGTTGGGATTCTATCTTAAAAAAAAAGAGCTGGCCACACTCACTGGGTGTGCCCCTGAACTCTGTAGCTAGGCTCTGTGGCTGGGCTCTGTGGCTGAGCTCTGTGTCCAGGCCTTGTCCTCCTCTTGTCCTCTGGGCTCTGTTCTGTGTCCAGGCCTTGTCCTTTTCTGGTCCTCTATGGCTGGGCTCTGTGTCCAGGCCTTGTCCTCGTCTTGTCACTCTATGGCTGGGCTCTGTGTCCAGGCCTTGTCCTCCTCTTGTCCTCAATTACACTGCTCACCTCCGTTCACCTCAAGAACGTGCATCTCCATTTGCGGCCTCTTATAGGCTTTCACCTGGACAAATGGCCAGAAAGGCCTTGACCTCAACGCTGTTCACCTCCACTCGTCGCCTCGCAGCCCTCAGAAACCGTCCATTTGCGGCCTCGTAGGCCTTCACCTGGACAAATGGCCAGGAAGCCTTCACCTCAACACTGTTCACCTCCATTTGTCGCCTCGCAGCCCTTGATCCACACAAGGTGG
>CAXAMN010023228.1:924330-939351 GCA_963970005.1 Durusdinium trenchii | reverse complement strand
TCCCTTGACTGATCAATTCTGATATATTACATAAATATATATATATACTGTGTATATATATATATACGTGTATAGTTAACTAATTAGCTATAATTGTAAATATGTATATTATGTGTGTGTGTGTCTTTGTATGGCTGCCACGGACAAGAGCACAACACACATTGCCTTGCCATGGCACGAGGCGAAAGGCTCGTCAGATACACCATCCCAAAGCAAGTCACCAGCAAGCGCCCAATCGCCTTCTTGTGGCTCGAGCCTCCAGCACACCCGCAAGCATCGGATAACTCTATCTCTTGCAAAAAGATCTTCTTTGCATTGACTTTGGAAGGGTGACGCGCGACCAAATGTGAGGCTAGATAGTGTCTTGATTGCCACTCTCGCGCGTCCGACTTTCAGACTGAAAGCCCCTTGAAGCCTAGTCGTCTCCACCTTGAGCTCCCACTTAGGATCACCTGGGATGATTGGGGAAGGGCCTTTCAGCAGAAAAGCTGATGTAACAGGACAACAGGAAGTTTGCCACATATATCCAGAGTCGGCTAGTGTTAGGGTTAAAGCATGTTAAAGCAAAGCTTTGTCGGCTTGACTATCTCTGATTAAAGACTCAAGATTCAAGCCCTGGTGTTTGCAACAAAAACTGGAGCAAATGACAGGAGTGTTCAGCGATGCCCAAAGCCCAAAGAGGTCAAAGTCCAGATCTTTTCGATTAAGATGTGGCTCCTCTCCTTAGAGTGGGCCTCTCATATCAAATCTGTCTGGAGTAGCCTAATGCACTTGGTTGCAAAACTCGTATTATCAGCGACCGTGAGACTCCCGAGCATTAACCCTTCCCACATGCGTAGACACCCTCAGCTCCCAAGTCTGCCAAAGAGTGCACACCCATTGCAATGGCCAGTGTAAAGTGTAAGTGTAAAGTGTAATTATTGACTTGATGGGCCATGGGCAATGTTTTGCAAGGGTTCCTTTGTACGCAGGCGCCCTGGTGCAAATCCTTTTGGCAACTCATATGCAAGGATCTGAAGAATCAGAAAGGGATGAGTGCACATATTCGAGGCCCTACACATGGGCAGCCGGGCCAATGGATCACTACAAAGACGAAATCATGTCAGGTCAGAGCTGTCGTCATTTGGCGTTGAGCTAAAGACTGTGGCGCAGTGTATCTCATTTCTGGATGAGAAGAAAAAAAGCAGGCAAAATCGACTATGGACACTGACACGATGGACTGGCTCTTGAGCGGAAACCGGCCTTTAGCCTTAGCTGCATCCACCAAGGCCTTCGTCCCGTTGAGGTCACAACGCTCCGGCCTTGGAAACGTCTTAGGAAATTGGAAGAATGCCACGGCGCTCTTAGTTGTACGGCCAAAGGACGGACCAAACCGGCATGGTGGTCAGTCAGCCCACTCGCCTTGTGAAGGCGCTGAGGCTCGGGCTCTTCGTTATCGAGGCCTCCCCAGCTAATTGGTGGGAACTGAAGGCCTATGAGGGACCTACAGCAGTTGGATGTGCTCAGGTGATATTATCTCAGCACATCAAAATGTGACACCTTCAACCTCCCACTGCAAAAAGCAATGAGGCTCTGAAACTATGTTCCTTTGCTTCGGACAACTCCTCAATCTCAGCATCCAAAGCCAAAGAACCAGGAAAAATGATGTCGTCATTGTCTGTTCAATACTGTACATATATATGTATATATGTGTGCGTTGCTCTGCCACTTCGTCTATTTCGTTCCGGGTCCCGCACCGACGCCCGGCCGAAGGATGTCGAAGCCAAAGCGAGCTCCAGCCAGATCGACCACCTATAGGAAGATTGACTAGTGAATCAGTGTCCTTCCTCACTGCTCTCCTATCCCTATAGCTGAACGCAACAGTGCCAAAATGTGCAAAGGAACAAGAAGCTACTAGGAGCAAAGGAGGAGCAAGGACGCTACTAGGGGCTCCTGGCCTTACTACTGGGAACAAAGGACGCTACTAGGCGCAAAGGAATGACGTGCTCAGACCCGCAATGTCAGCTGCTATTTTGTGGCGGGCCGGGATGGCCATACAAGTTCAACTTATCAGCTGCTATATGCTGCTTTTTTGGTAACGTTTACATCGTTTACCGTCAGTCAATCACAAAAATCGCTGTGGTAGGTGGTAAGTCTGCTGCAGCTCAAGCACTGCGATTAGGGATCTGACCACTGAAGCATCCTGCAGCTGCATCTCCAAGGCCTATGGCAAACATCGCGGGCATGCGAATGCGGTGCATTTTTATGAAAGGAGCCTCACAGGCAAAACTCACATGCACTTCCACACAGAATAGACGCCTACAGTAGGTACAAGTAACATGTTTTGTTGAAAGAAATGTGTCACCGCGTGGACCACCTCATGCGCAATTCGCGAGTTTCAGGGCTGCTCCTTCTCATGTCCACCCTCAATAAACGCATCTGGGATGACAGTCATCTGGTACCTGGAGCTTTTGTAAGAGAACGCAAGGTGAATCCTCCACTCTCGACGACATCCCCCTGCACGCTGACATGAACCCTGAAAACGATCTCCCGGAAGACTTTTCCCCCCCCCCTCTCTCTCTCTCTCTCTCAGTCTGTCTGTCTGTCTCTTTCTTTCTGTCTTTCTTTGTTTCTTTCTTTCTTTTTTCATCTGTTTTCGAGCTGTGTCACAGGGACACTCTCACCAACCCAGGGGTTTTCAGGGTCCAATGTTAACAAACCTGCCAGGGGGTATAAGGCAAAAAACAAATACGTACTGTAAGCCCTGTAAAAACCAACATGTTCTGCCAAGTGTGGCCGGTCATCATGGTTCGGGGCAACCAGTGCCAACTTGCATGCAATGTGGGTATCGTCCTGAAGAGCCTGGAAAAGTCGATTGTCATGACCTATGCTCAGCATAGCGAACTCTAGACATTGGCATCTTTCGGCGGCGCACTTGGTGGAGCTACGATTCTGATATTGCACCTCGTACATTCGACCTGAGGAAGTGGGCCCGCCACCTAAAGACCCGACATTCCCAGCCCACTGGCCATGTTGTCCCTTCTGGGCTGTCGCCAACAAAAATGAATTTGCAAATAGATGCAAGTGAATAGCACAGGCAAGAACAATGATGGTTTGATCATTTTGATCACTGCCTCAGTGTAAGGCCCTCGTCTCGCACTCCAAGGTAAAGGGACCTATACAACAGCCCTCCCCGTTTAAGAGCATGCGACCCCAAAAAAACACTAGTGACTCGCAACGAAGCACTAGTCACTAGTCCGTGACTTGCTAAACTCGCCTCTTGCTATCTGACTTCAACACAGCAGTTCGTGCCAACGGACTTAAAACACACAAATCAAGCCCCGAGCATGCCATTCCGAAGCATATCCAAGGTAGCCTAGGCAGCCAAACGGTATAGAGTTCCCCCAATAATGTTGCATCAGGCCCACGGCGGGTGCGGCATCAGATGTCCACCCCTGCTAAATATGTTGTAAGGCAAAGTCCGGCCGCTAATGTGTCACTCATGGGTGCAGCATGTCTGTAGGATTCTAAGGGGAAAGGGTTTCCAATGGACACGTCCAGAGGCGCAACCAGTGGAAAAGAATGTTCAAATTCCGCTGTCTGTTTAGGCAACCCCGCCCTCCGACCAAGCTCGCCAGTGGAGCCTGCAACAAAGACCTGCCCAGAACAAATCTCCCTGAATTCGGGTCGGGGGCCAAGGATGGCCAACGCCTATTTGTTTTTTGTTTCCTGTTAATATCTTTATGATCTTTATGCATTTATGTATAGCATGAACATGTATGAAATCTGTGCTTGCAAGCTTGTACACGTTTGGCAATGCTGGGGCATAGGTTCTTCCCACAGCCCCATGCGCCTTTGGCTTGTCTAGAAAGCACGGCACCTGATCGCAAAGTTGCAAACCTCAAGTCAGCTTCAGTCCATGCTGCAGCAAGAAAGGTGACGAAAAACACACATCACGCAGCTGGTCATGCAGAGGTAAGCCGCTAAGCCCCATACTTTCTGATTTCGTTAGCCTTCCATCTGGCCTTCGTGCAGAGGCAACAATCACCAGGTGTGGGACATCGAAAGGGAGAACACCACCATCCCAGGGTCTTTTTGTGCCGGGGCATCTATACAGTCTACAGTATATGCTTTTCCATAGTGCAAGTCACAAGTGCATACGTTACCCCACCGCAAAGCTAATTCAAACAGGTACGCTGGGAAAGCTTGTGTCTGTCGTTCTAGGCAGGACTGTCCGAGGCACCCTGCAAAACTGCTCGGCCATACCTGCAACAGGGCTCATTCTCGCGTGTGAACTTGGGATTCACTCTGGCAACTCACATGAGAGACGCTTGTCCTGAAGAGGATTCAAACCTCTGCAACAGTAAGAGTAAAAGCAGGAACTTGAGGCCCTCGCTCGTCGAGTCGTTCGGCAAATGCCTAGGCGAAGATAGGCGAAGGCATGGATGCTCTCCCTAAGTTTACATTCCAGTGGCCAAGCAAAGGATTCCGTGTAGGTGCGCATAAACCAATGCGTCGGAAGCACCTCCCTCTGTGGAAGGCTTTTCCTTAAGATGCAACCGATTTCCACGTGAGTTCACTTTTGCTGAACCTTGTTCTCAAGCATGGCGAGCTACTACCGCCTTGCCCTCCCCTCGGAGGGTCCAACGTGAAGTGGGTTCATCTCCGCTTAGCTGAATCGCTGCCACAAAAGCTCTTGATAGTTTAATACATGGTGATGCACGTCCATGCGTTTTCTGCAGCACATATTTTTGATCTCCTACTGCTGCAAATCTTGCCTGCATTCAACATGTATAGTACAGTATATACACAGTAAATATACATAGTCATAAATTTCTACTCAACAGAAATGTAAAAAATGCTCGTCTTGGTTCAGGGTCTGGCGCAAGTTCTAGCAATAGTTTCGGAGATAACGCAAGAGGCGAGCGGTCCAGTATGTTCTCTGCACTTTGTACATTGAGGCCAGAGTCAGCTGGCTGACACACGATCAGTAGGTAAGCTTGATGTGTTCACCTTGGCCTTCTTGAGCATCCTGGGGAAAGGTCAAAATGACAAGGCAACTGCGTTGTCTTTGATTCATATTCCGCAGCACAAATAGACTCCAGGAAAACTGGCCTTCCATATCAGCTCCTTGACCTTCGCTGCAACAGGCCCTACCTGCAAAATGATCGGTGTTTGTTCGATTGAGAGGAAACACGTCTCAAACGAAAGCTGTCAGCTTGAAGGCAGCGAAGGGATGCGGCAAATTAATTTGATCAAATGTGTGCGCCAAAATGTCCCAAAGGTCAAACACATGGCTGACCCATCCCCATATGGCATGCCATGGAGTAAGCTGCCCTTGCAGAATTGGCATAGGGTGACGCCTTGCCATCTCCAATGGAGCGTCCGTCCAGTCTGGTCACAGGGAAAACACCAAGGTCACCACCGAACATCATCACCTGGGCCAGGGTGAAAGGTCCAAGTTCAAGCCCAACGTTTTTGGAGGATCGGCTCTACGCCTACACACATCACAGTGTGGGCCGAACAGCCTACGTACAGCAGGATCTGCAGTGAAATGAGGCTTCTCTGGCCACTGAGACCCTGCACCTCTGCAGCATCAAAAAGCTGGGCAGAGTGCAAGGTCTCTTGACGAACCTCTTTGACGGCCTCGCAAGGCCAAGCGATGTTGAAAAACTGGAAAACAGCTGCAATCCAGAATTTTCAAGAACGAATTATGTAGGAGGGTGAAGGAGGGTTGAGGGTCAGTTCACCTTCGTTTCTTGGAGGCCTTGCTCAATGGTGAATGGACATTTTTGAGCTGGAAGGAACTTGGTGCACAGACTGTGCCTGCAACTCCACACAATATTGTGTTCCTTTATTCTGAGGCTGCCGGGTCATCCCAAGAAACCTTCCAATGTGCGTCTCAACCTTCGAACAAAACCCAGCCTTACTCTCACCTAGGAGATGCTCCTTGATGAGTTGCATGGCCTTCGGAGGATGCCACGGTGCTGTGGCAAAGCCCTACCGAACGCACTCACCAGTATGATCAGTATGTAAGCATAAAAAAACAAGTACACTCTCGAAAGTACTCGCTCGAACACTGTCGAATGATCTGCGACGTTGTGCCTGGACGGTCGCGCCGCTCGCGCTGGCCCGACCTTACGCACGGTGGTTCCCGCAAGGATGCCATCAAACCTGAGGGATTGGTCGGATTGGTGATTCTGTGGTGTTCGACAAAGAGGAGCACCGGGCGTGCATCCGGCCAATAGTGGCCACTAGGTAGCTGCAATGAGAGGTACTACCTGATCCAGAGCCTCACCTTGGTGGTGTTAAGTTTTTGTGGCGTCTGGTCCATCACAAGGGCCCGTTAAGAGGTGGCACAGGTTGGCGTGCACAACCTTCGGCGCAGCAGGAGCAAGTTCGCACGAGTGGGCAATTCTAGCAATAGCCCCTAGCTGCGGAAGCAGTTACATTGAATAGTTTGCTAAACAAATCTCAACAAACATATGTCACAATAATGTTAATAGCAATTCATCATATTTGCTGTAAACACTCCGATGATGCCAAAGCCTGAGAGAAATGAAATACCATCAGGTGGAAATCGTGTTTTGGCCAACCAATGTATTGCTTCCAGGGTGCGGTGGGGTAATGAACGTTTTGTCCTGTCAAGCATTCGACAACGAAAGCCTTCATGCCGCGCAATTCCGGAACTTGCTTTGGAATACACATTGCAATCGCAGGAAATCTCCTTGGTGACAATGGCACAGTTGGCTACGCAGCCCTCTGCTACAGTGCCATCATTACCTCGGATCCGTAGTGTGCTCAAGGAGCACAAGGTCAGCAAAGTCATGCCAAGAGGCGGATGTTGATGCCAAAATTCCCACCTCGCTCCTGAGCTTCATTGAAACGACTGAAACGAAACAATACGATGTTGCTTGATCTCTGGTTCCACCTTGTTGCTTCGATGAAGATCATCACTACCGGACTACCGTTCAGTATTCAAACAAAAGGGAGAAGGCCCGCCTGAGCAGTCATCGCGAGCATGCAATTCAGCAGATAGTTGTTGCTCTTCAGGGTGGCCAAAAGAGCGGGCTTCATAGGTACCTTGGTCTTCAAGCACGGGGCTGCAAAACAGACTCAGCAGAATCGCAACAATAAAGATCTTCAGGAACGCCACGCAATGGGACAGTTCCGTCCTTCATTGGTCTTGTTACTTGTTCATGGAGCAAATTCAAGTATATAAGTTGTTCATGATAAGAGTTGCCACGAACCACTAATCACCAGTCGTGTGTCCACCACTTCTTTCCCTGTTCCCCGCCTCGCTTTCAGGCACAAGTGCCTCGCTAATGCCCTCAGCAGGATACAGTGCAAACACCACACTGACTAAACAAGGATCGGAGGTAGCATCTGTTGCATGCACTCAGCGCCGGTTCCCAACGTAGCCAAATATACGCATGATGTTTTGACTGCCCATCGTGTTGCCAGTGAGTGACTTGTGATTTGTTCCGGGCTGCCAAAAACCCAGGGCTGTTGCACTGTCATTAGCAAGCTGCCCACTTGCCGGCCAATACTTGCTCAGGTTGGCTTTGCAGGCTGGGTACGGATGCCAGCCTTCATGTTGTGTTGTCATGGAGTATGTGTTGCTTCAAAAAACTGCAATGTCCAATGTAATGTTCCCACCCCACTTATATAGATTCAAGAAAGGGTTGCCGCGTTTGAACAGGAACCGAGCATATGGGCATGGAATAGCTCCAGCAAGGAAAATGCCTTGAGCTGCGAGGATTTCCCGAAACACCGCTAAAGGCGGGTTGGCTGCCTGAAAGGACGCAAAGGTAGCTATACACAGCGCTGGTTGCTTTTCAGAAGCAACTTTGTCGAAGGTTGCATGCAAAACAGTGCTATGGTTCCGGCTGTTGCTTCAGAATCTTTCTCGCTTTTGAGCCTTGGAAATCCAAATGAAGTTGAGGCCATTTGCTTGTTTGCTATTCATGGATTCTCCTGGGTGTCTGAATCATTGATCTGGGTTTGTATGATGGCCAAGCCCCGGCAGGAATAAGGCGGTTAGTGCAGATTGGCCACACGGTCACGTAGAACGCAGGCTCACAACCTGGGCACGCGCTAGGTTACAAGTAGAAGTATCAAGCTGCCGATCTGGTGATGGGCATTGGAGCCGGCTAATGGCATTCTATTTGCCTTCTCACTCCCCAGTCTCTCCCTTCCTCTTTTTCGCTCTGTCTTTGGCCCCCTCCCACTCTAGCTCCCCCTTCCACTCTCACTTTCACTCTCACGCTCTTCCTCTCTCTCTCTCGCTCTCGCTTGCGGTCTCCCTCACCCCCCTCCCCCCCCCCCCCCTCTCTCTCTCCCTCGCCCTCTCTCTCTCTCTCATCAATCATAAATACCTGATAAAGGAGGGGGCGAAAGCCAGCCTCTGTAAGAATACATCAATATGGTTATGGGGAATGAATCCGAGAGCGCGCTGGAGCCGCTGTCGGGCATGGGCAAATAGAAGGCAGAGGTGGGAAGTCTCGCGGTTTGGACCGATTTGACAAGCTCCCATTCACAGTTGGGTGGGGTGGGGTGTCCCTTTTCTTTTTGTTCAAAGGCGTGTTCAAAAAAAAGGCACCCCTAAGTATTTGAGGGGCGCTTGCCTGCTGTTTGTTTCTCATTTCTTGTAGGTGGACGCACAAACTCGGCGTGCTGCAAAGAGTGGGCCGATGAAAGTTTACTGCCAAGATCATGTGATTGCTTAACTTCGGGGAAAGATTACCGTTGTTATGGTGGGGAGTCGCCTTGCTCAACGGACCATCGCCTTGCCTGCTTGTCACGGACTGCATTCTGTTCCCTCTTCTGCCCTCAACCGATAACATCCTTTCTGGCGTTCCCTGCCACTCTTGTTAGCCACGAGAAAGTGATGATTGAGAGACGCACATCTCACGTTCCTGCTGCATATCCGACCTCTATATCATCCTGTCACGTTGTCCCCTTCCCTCTCCTATCCTCTAGAGGTAGCTCCCCACCTCTGTTCCTATCACATCCTCCGCCTATGCCTGTCCTCCACATGAACTCCCACCCCATATGGGGTGCCCTTTTGCGTCTGGTTAATGGTTAACAGGCCTCTTCACCATTTATACAAGGCACCCCCAAGCAACTCAAAGCTTGCCCACTGCACTCTGTCCTCAACGGGTCACATCGTTTCTGCTTGCAGCCCCTTCCACTCATATTATAGCCACAAGAAAACAGAGTGTTGGGAGACGCGCATCTCACTTTCCTGAAGGAGCTCCAACCACTTTTCACGTCCCGTTGTCCCGTTGTCCCCCCTTTCCTGTCCTCGACATGAACTCCTACCCCTGGTCGAAAGACTGTTTAAATGGCCTCCTGAGCCCCTCATGATGCTAATGATGCACTCTTCGGCCTAGCACCCCAAAAGCCATACATTTTCACTGCGTTTCGGACCGCCTCTTCTTTTCGCTCTCCACCACCAGGCTCTGGGTTCGCCCTACCCAAATTATACAGTACCCCTAAACAACCCCCCACACCCCCTAATGCTCACTTCGTTCGCCAATCGACAACTCGAGCCTAGCCTACCGGCTGGCTTTCGTAATATATATGTGTATATATATATATTATATATATGTACATATCCACTCGCAAGTGTGCCGTGCCTGCTGAGGTGAATCCAAAGTTTCCAGGCCCAGCAGTGAGAAAGTATCGCACGCCTGCAACTGCAGCAAAACAATCAGGAAAACGGTAGGGTAAACTTGGAAAGTACCAACTCTAACATTGCATACAAATATGATATATTTATATAATATGCAGTAATTGTGTATATACTTAATTAACTATTATAACTATATATGTTCCTACACTTTCTACACGACATACAATATACATCGGTATTATGCATTATCATCATATTATGAAGAATTCAAGAGCACCGGCCTCCATTCTTTAGGCCGCTTGCGACACAAGTCTCGCAAACAATTTCCTCTGATGGCAAAAAAGATGTTTCAACGGGTGTGTGTGTGTGTGCTTTCCTGAATGATTTCTCCTCTGGCCTTCTTGTCGCTTTCTCTTGACTTTTTTGGCATTGCGGCTGTTCTTGCTGGTGTGGTCTGTCTATAGCTGCCCCCGCCACACGTGCACAGATCATGATGCCCAAAGACTTTACAATGAACACAGTCCCAAGCCAAGCTCATCGTCTACGGTCGCAAACGAGCGGCTGTTATTCTTCTCCGGTTCTCGTCCTGGCAAAGAGTTGAACTAACATGCGCTAATAACTCTTTCATCACTCTTTTAGAGGTTAGTGTCCGGCACACTTATGGCATTAGCCGCGTTTACCCAAGCATCATCAGGATTTATATAAACGGGAAGACATTCCAAGAACACGTGTAGTTTTAACTCATTCCCAAGCGACAAGTAACAATCAATTCACAGAATGGAGCTGTGTGCAAGGCAAACATTGTCTGCAACCACAATAATTAGCCCGGAAAAACGTTGAAAGACCAAGAGGGTCAGAGGGTAAACATGGCCAACCCAGGCAGCACCCTCTGAGTTTCTCCTCACTGTCGCCGAAGGGCAGCTTCAACTTTGCTAGCTTGGCAGAGGTGAAGAGACGATCCAAATGCAGTCCCAACCTGAGATCAGCCATTGGTTTTCACCGTTGCCCTCAGCAGAGTGGCATCGAATTCTCGAACTTGCCCTGTTGACCTCAAGCCTGCCTTGCCAAGAAGCAATGACTGTTAAACAAAAAGGGCCAACGTGCATATATATATATATACATCCGTTCTACAGGATGCCCGCCTATAAACGCAGCCGTTGGCGAGCGTACAGGTGTCAAAGACAGCATGCCCCCTGGCCAAGCACTTGACCCGAAGGAATGGATGCACAATGAGAGGAAGTTGAATTCAATTAGGAAACTTTGCCTATCACTATCACTATCACGGTCCGCTTTCGCTGGCCCAGTCCTGACAATAGCATGATCGTCCAGTGGCAGCACCTGGTATTGCTCACAAAGTGGCAAGAAGGATGATTGCCACAAGCAAATTTGCAACTGTGCACAAAGAGCCAGTTGAATGGCATGGACCCTAGAAGTGGACACAAAACAACAAAGAGAAATTGATAAATTGATATATAAGTAATTCCAGTGACCTCTCTCTGTCGAAGATGCTGGGGCAGGGGCCATTAGCTCTGGATCAGTGATAATGGCATCCACAAGGGATGAGTACATCGCCTTGATGAAGTGCCCTGGCCAAGATGATACCAAGATCCCGAACAAGAAGCAAGGATATGTTACAGACACGCTTTCTTGAAGGCGGCTGATGGGAGGATGTGCATTGCACTCATACATGTGTGTGCCCCTTCAATGAAGCCCATGTGCATCCTCTACCACGGGCCATATACAAGATCCATGCCTTGAGGGCAACGCTGCATGCGAGCGGCCTTCGACCTCTGGGCTAATCTACATCTGCATCATGCAAACCGCACACCTCCGCAACGCCCATTTATAGCGATTGAATCTCCCCCACAGCATGCTCCGTCACATTGTCCAACCTTTGATTGCTCACTCACGCAAAATATACCTGTATTTTTTCTCCTGCTGCACTTCAATCGTCGGTGGATCGACAGTAGCACACTTGCCGCACACCAAATTCTACAATTTTATATTATATATATACTATATATATACATAATTTATACAGTAAATGAATCATTGTCTAAAGCTACCTGAATTCAGCCTGAATTCGGTTCTGGCAACTGGCTTATGGTCCACTTCTTCCATGGGGTCAATCATGTACAGCACCTCGATGCATCTCGATGCCCTTCTTGCGCTAAGGGTGAAGACGACACCGCCGCGATGCTCTCTCCTGTGATGTAGTTTTGGCCATCCCTTCATGTGGTACACGCTCTCCTTCAGGCTGATCTGCTCATCGCCGGACTTGGAGGTGTCGTAGCGAAGGAATTCATTCACCTTCATCTGGTTGGTGGAATCTTCGTGCACCAAGCTTGAGGCACTTGCCAAACTGTTCATAGAACTGTTGGACTGCAGCGATCTCCAAGAACTCGGACGACTGTTCCTCCTTGAGGGAGCTCCAAAAATATATCGCTCATCATCATTGTGCTTGCTGACAACACGGACGGTAAAAGTCTGGCTCATTCTGGACTCGCAACAGGTCTTGTTTGTCCAAGGCATCCGAAGCATTGGAGATCAACTCTCGAAGGAAGAACTGTCATGATCTGTCAGCATTGAAGGCGAAGGTCTCTGCCATTGCTGAGAGCTGCGAATTAGCGACTCAAAACTTGGAGATGAAAATGGGGCTCTTGAGACAAATCAAACTGTGTACATATCATGTGTCTATACACACGTAAGAACAACAACTTATAACACGTCACCTGTTGTCCCCAAACCACTACTGGTTAGAGCCATAAGCCCCGATGCAGGCATCCCGGCTTCTCCAAGAAGGCATCCCGATCAAGCACAGCCAACTTCCTCTTCACACCTGCGAATCCACTGCACATAATTGGCCACGCTGCGATGAGGGACATTCAAACTACCAGTATGAGATGACAATACTTGACGATACTTGACGTAGGTATTCGTGCCTCCGTTGGACATAACTGCGCTTTGACAACGGCTTGGAGGCAGAAGCTTGAGAAAACTGAGAGGAAAATCCAGCAAATACATAATGGGCGTGGCAAGTTGGTCTGACTATGTCCTAGGATTCTTATGCAGAGCGATGACAGGCCAATCCAATCTCCACGATGTTGTCTTGATCGCCGGTCTGTGCCAGCACAGATATCATTATGCCCTGTCTCGTGTTGCCCAAACCTGCTGATTTGACCATCAAATCACGTCTGCTCGCTCGTTTGTTGATGAATATGGCCCCAGCCGGCGGTGCATTCAATGCACCACACGCCCCAACAAGCCCAACACCGGCAAGAACCTGTCAGCTGACGAAACTGGTGGAATTGATAGTTGGCACTGGGTGCACCATGAACATGTGTACGGGGCACACCGGAACCAAATGCTCTATCGGAGCAGCTGGGTTGGCACGACAAAACAAAGCCATGCGCTAGCAACCTTCCCAAAATGAAGTTTTAGCACGTTTTAGCCAACTATTAACTATTCCCATGTGCCATCTTGTTTCGGGAGTCTCACACTCCTAAGTCCTTGGGCTCTGCCATGCGACTGATTTTTGCGGGCGGTCCCCACCTTTCGGCGTGGCACCTGCAAAGGCGGTTTCCATGCATTAGGTCACACATACATACATACATACATACATACATACATACATATATACATACCTACCTACCTACATACATAAAGGTGTTACATTACCTCACCTGTAAGTACATGCTTTACCACACGCACAAAAAATTAACATATATATATATATGACATGAAACTGCATGACATTACATACAAGCCATTACATTACACTATGCTGAGGGCTAATGACAAGAAGTTGCTGGGCTAGTGGCATAAGAGTTGCGGGCACAGCACTTAGGCCATCTTGAAACAAGGTTTCCACATAACTCCAAAAATACTTTAAAGCGATCCCCATCGTGAAAGGCGATTTGACAGAAGGCAGGGCACATGACAGACTAGCCTGGCAAAGGCGGACATGCGCGGAGTGCCCAGTGCGATCTGGAGTTTGCTGTTGAGAAGCGGTAGTGATCTGGCACTTGCTGTTGTGGTGTGGTCCTGCCCACGGCGATCTGGCGCTTGCTGGGCGCTTGTGGAAGCGATCTGGTGCTTGCTGGTCTAGGAGTGCCTACAGCGATCTGGAGCTTGACATCCAGGAGCGCTGACTGGCATCTTGGCGCTTGCTGATGAGGTGCGGGAACGCCCACCACGATCTGGCGCTTGCTGTTGGTGCCCGGAGTGCCCATGGGACTGGAGCTTGCGGTTGAGGTCTGGGAGCGCCCAACTAGAATCTGTAGCTTGGTGTTGAGGCCTGCTCGGGGCTTGCTGAGGTCTGGCAGGTCTTTTAAAATGGCCTCAAGCCGGCTGCTGCATGCTGGTAGGTGATGGTGCAATCATCATCTAAGATCTCCTGCCAGTCTTCCTTGGCCTGGTCAAAGATGGTGCTGGCTCGTCCCCAAGCAGCTCCGACGCAGGTGAGGTTCACGGCCTGGAGCCTCTGGAGTGGATTGCTCCCGCTGCCAAACAAAGGTAATTAACAAAGGCAGTGCATCAGGCGCCACGGCGTTGGCAAGATCTTGGAAAAACCCTGGCGCTTTTTCGGGTTGGTCCATGCTTCCCAAACACCTGCCAACTGCGCGATCACCGTCACACGACTGGTGGTGTGGGTTGCCAAGGTGCAAAGACCGTGATGGCGGAGTCGGCGGAGTTGTTCCGACTGCATAGTGTGGATGCAGAGGCCGAATGAATATATGGTCGTGATGCTGGCCAAAACTCTCAGTTGGACCGTCCTATAACGCTCTGCAAGCTGCACGAGCCTCGACCAGTGGCAAATCACCTTGCCGCCCAGCAATCCCGACCGGGAGCGAAAGTCCTCCACGTGCCACCGGCCTATTTGGGCTAGCCCTCGAGTTCGCCATGCAGCTGAGCCCGAACACGCGGTGGGCAAAGAAACCCACCAGAGGCCAGCTCATTGCTGAACTTTTGCGGCACCATGCCCAAAATCCACCAGATCAGCATGAACACAAGATCCAGGAGACCAAACGCTACCTCAAATGCGAGGAATGCAGTGTCTCCATCCTCAAACGCTCCAAGGACGAGATCTAATTACAATGCGTTCATACAGGACACCTGATGACACCTGTATCGACCAACCCTACACTCAGGAGGCCTGAAGATCCAACACAGGTCCTGTGGCCTCCAAGCTCGTCTTAACCATGAGGGGCGCTTGATCCCCGCCACCGACCTGCTTGGCACAACCCAGCGAGACTCCCCAACGCCGCTGCCCAAGGATCCTGACACTCACACGCGGGCTCCAACACCCGTGGAATTTTCATTCATTCATACATACATACATACAAACATAACATAACATAACATAACATAACATAACATAACATAACATAACATAACATAACATA
>CAXAMN010023228.1:889641-924320 GCA_963970005.1 Durusdinium trenchii | reverse complement strand
TAACATAACATAACATAACATAACATAACATAACATAACATAACATACATGACATGACATGACATGCATTGCATTACCTTACCATACCATACCACTACATTACATTACAAACATTAAATGCATTACATTAACCAAAAACAAACATACGCGACGTACAATACAATACAATACAATACACTACAACACATACATACATACATACATACATACATACAGACAGGTGCCCAAACAAAAGCACGGGCTTTGTTTGCCGGCTTGGTTGCCTTGGCAAAGCACACCACCACACCTGTCAAGGTCATTGCGCAGCTCGCCTCAGTGTGGGAAGCCTGGCAGAGTCATCATCGCAACCAGCCTTTCCCAGATCTCGTGGAAGATCTCACCACCTCAGACAGGCAGAGAGTCACTGTGCTTTACGTCAGCAGGAACACACGCACACCTGAGGCCCCACAAAGTGAACCTCAACTCCGACGCCGCCAAAGAGACGCAGCGCTAGTGGCCTGGGAGAGGGCGAATAGCCTGCATAACCGTCAACAGACAGACTGGCAGAAAACGGTAGATCAGGACAACACACTGATCTACAAGCACGCCATTCAAAGGCTTGCCAAGGTCTATGAGGACAAAGAGCATCACATCCATGACAAAGCACCCAGACACCAAGGCAAGCAGACCAAACAGAGAAAGAAAGATTTGGTCAGTCAATGCCGCCAACCGTGGCAACCCCAGCACCACCGCTGGGAACCTCATCGTAGCGGCTACCACTGCAGCGCCTGCGGCACGCGGATGCACCAAGGGCTCACCGCCTCAATGCTTGAGGAGAGGCTCCATGAACAATGCCCACAACTGCAGCTTGACGAACACCGACAGGCAATACCACCCTCAGGCCCTGAGCTGACCAAGAACCAGCTCACCCACCAGCTGCTCCAAGCCCAACAAGACAACCCGCCGGCTCCAGACAAACACATCCTGGAAGAGACCAAAGGGTACCCCAAGTGCCAAAGATGTGGGGTCAATGTCCACAAGCGCACCAACAAGCAGGCATTCCAGGAGTTTGTACACGGCCCCTGCTTAGACCAGCCCTTCCAAGAACCACATGATGGGCACCCAAGCCACCAGCTGTGGCAAAAAGGCCATCAAGTTCGCTGCACTCTCTGCGGGCCCCAACTCGATCTGGATAGCGACCCACCACAAAGGGCACCAAATGACCTTAGCCGCAGCTCCGAGCCGTCAGAATCAGCAGAGGAAGAGCAACGCTCTCATGATGACATCATTTTTGACTCCTTCTCCTTCTAAGACCTCGAAGTGGCCAGCAGCTGTAGCGGCACATGCCAAAAGGGCATCGAAACCAAAGCTGGGAGAAAGAACCGCATTAGGAAAAATGCATACATGCATACATACATACACGGCTCAAGCCATTTTGGCTCAAGGTTTGAGGTCTCAAGTGAAGTCCCGCTAGTGCATTGACCCCCAAGCGAGCATACCATGTATGCTCTTCTCCAAGATGGTGACATTGTGCAGGATGAGGTGGGCCTCAGCGGCGTCTACAAAGCTCAGGTAGTAGGGTGAGGATCAGTTCACCGACCTCGATCTGGTCTGAGAGCTCTGTTACGATGAGGTGCCAGTGCCCTCGTGGAACCGCAGGAAAAAGCCAGGCGAGCACTGCCAGGTGCCAAAGGAGTCCACAGAAATGTAGCACAGATTGCGGGCAAAGAAAAGATCTCATGTTTAAAACCGCTCAAGAAGAGCAAGGTACAACAAGAAGCAACCGAACTACTGGCAAATAGCTGGGCGACTTTGCCAGAGGAAACCCAGACCAGGTTGCAAGCACTGGGCAAAGGCCCTTCAAAGCCGGAGGAACCTGATCTCAAAAATCTCTTGAAGACCCACATGGATGCTCTCCCACAACAGGTGCAAGAGATCGTATCCAAGCTCACTACTCCCGAGCCCATCACGGGAAACTCAAAGGCCAAGTTACCAAGCTCAAGAACATGTCCATCCTGCAGGTACCATTCGATGGAGTCAAGGCCCAATATGATCCCCGTTGAAATTCAGGGTGTGGGGTCGAGACAGTCATTTTGTAGTAAAAACCACTTTTTGGCTCTACAAAATCATACTATCTACAAGATGGGCGGAGTAAAAAAAGTACAACAAACCATGAAATACCTACAAAATGCAGCGCTCGAGTTAACTGTATGTCATTCTGTAGAAACATGAAAAATGCACAAAATCTACAGAATGATGGGCCCTCCCAGGGAATTTGAAAAAACGATATCATTTTGTAGAGTCTGTTGTCTCCTTATTCTCTACTAGATGAGTCCGTTTGTCTACAAATTGATCAAGTCTATTCGGCCTTTCAACTTTACAAAATGACATACATTCTATCTTTTTTTGATGTCCCTGTTACATTCTGTAACCAAAATCCCTTCCAGAATCAGACACCCATAGGGTGTCAAAACCAGTTCTGCACGTGGTCAGTGTGACCACTACATCCACTACTCACCTGTTCTGACCTTTCTGATTCACAGCAGAGGGATCAAGCCCAGCGGGCCCGATGCATTCTCTTGGGGGATCCCCGTTGAAGTTCCTTTCTAAAATGATGAGCTTGGATTCCACTATAGGGCTTTCATTTTGTAATAAATTTATGTTGGCCATCTTTAAAATGATGTTAAGGCCTTACAAAATGATTCAGATTGCTTACAGAATGAATTGTTGCACTACCACATGGCCATTCTATAGTAAACTAATGTTATTACAAAATGGTGGGACCCGCCTCCCCTTCTTTCACTACAAAGTACTCTGCGCGCCGTAGGCGTCAAACACGCCTGTCTACAAAATGCTAGGCCGCAACCTCATTTTAAAGATGGCCAACATAAATTTATTACAAAATGAAAGCCCTATAGTGGCCTCCAGGCCCATCATTTTAGAAAGGAAATTTCAACGGGGATCCAATATGCCAATCTGATTAATGAAATGCAGGAACTCCAAACCAAGTTGGGCCGACGGCCAAAAGGCCCTCCAGAAGCTCTCAGAAGACTACATGCAGGCCGTAAACCAAACTCCACCGGCCACCGAGCTTACTGAGGCTGTTGCGGAGCCAGAGCAAATCCCAATGGCCGTTGAATCTTTCGCGCATAGCTTGGGCATCTCCCTCACAGAGGAGCAGAAATCCCAACTCCATGGGCTTCTAAAGAGGCCCAACCAGGATCCTGAAGATCCAACCAAGCGCAGAAAAACCGAAGCACGCGTGTGGGTAACACCAACCCGCTAGTCACACCACCGGGGTGGACCATCCCAGTACCAGACGATGTGTGAAGGCACGGAAGGTCCCAATCCAGAGACCAATTTTGATGCGGACTTTTTTGAAGCAACATCCCAAGCCATTGCAGCGCATCCACCGGAATGGGTTTGCCGCGCTGCCTCCGGCTCAGGTGTTGAAAAGGGACACTCAGTTGAAGCATGTGCAGGGGACAAGACACATGAATCAGCTGTTCAATCAATGCCAATTGAAAGCTACAACACAAGAATTTTGACAACCGTGAACGACCTTGAACCTCCAGCTCCGGCGATCCATGTGGCACCACGCCTGACGATCTCTCAAAAAGCGCCCGGTTCTACGACCTCTTCTTTTGACAGTTGGAGAGGCAATCCAGCCATGAGCACTCACTCTTATGCCTCCACCACAGACCTCAATATGATAGTCGGAAACCCAAGTTCTCGGTGCTACGCCAATGCTCCATGGCGGGCCTTTTGCTGGATGTGTGCCTATATTTGGCTGAATTCAACCGAGCCTTGGGGAGTGATCAAAGAAGCTGTTCAAACATCCCTGGAACTCAGTGAACACGCCTACCTGGCCTTTATGAACTGTGGGGCAAACATAACCTCAACATGGAAGGTGATGCAGCCCACTTTGTGAATTCCCTCTGGCTTCAATCCCAAACCAGGGTGACGCAATACAGATTCACTGAGATCAAGGAAGGAGGCTATGTGACTGAGTGACTGAACATGTTCAACTGCCTCTCATTGTGGACTACCCTGATGAATTCCTGGGCGAAATCACCTGGTTCTCAACTGCTGGGCCAACCAAGGTTTGGGGCAGTACCTGAGCGATGACAAGATGGTCCTGGTGAGCCACATCAATCGAGCTGTCACCATAGACGGCACGGTCACCAAGCGCAAAAGGGCTCTCAATCCGCATGATCCACACATGATTCCACGATCATTGGATGGATTCTCAAGGGCCAGCGCAGAATACATCCCAATTGCATACATCTGCCACAGAGGGCCCACACGCGACACTGGGCACTACTATGCTATCCTGGTCTACAAAGACCTGATGTGGATTGCCGACGATGGGGCCACGCCAAAGGTCCTACCTTTTCGACACCTCAGATTGCCGGCCAAATCGTGCAGGTATGGGGTCTCCAGACATCGGCCCTGGTAACACCCCGCCAGATAGCCAGGCTTTACCACCACCGGATACGACCCACCACTGCGCGGCACACCACCCAAGAAGGCAAGATTCACCCAGGAATCCATGCGCCTCAACGTGGCAAACATCACCTCCTTTGGCAAGCACACACTGGACTGGTACTGGACCAGGGCCAACGAGATCCATGTGTTCATTGAGACACACCTTGACCAGCAAAAACACCATTCCATGTGTCAGTACTTCGAAGTCCGTGGACGCCACGCCTTCGGGTACCCAGCACACACCAACAGCTCTAATGATCTAATGAGGGTGACCATGGAGGTATCCTCATTATCCACGACACCGCCCACGGACTCTCCAGCTCGAGCACTATGACATTGAAGGCTGCGGATCAACACCAGTTAGAGGAGGCACAACAGCAGAGTCGAGAAGAGTCGTATCTCCTATGCAGAATGGATCCGGCAAGGAGAAACCAAAGGCCTCAAAGGGCTTTTCCGGTCACTGAAGGCAAGTGAACTTTCTTGGCAAAGGCCATATCGTGACATCCCAATGGCAGATCGCATGAGACATCGACTGCATGCATGGCACAAACTGTGGAAAACCACCGAAGACAACCAAGTCTTGCAGAGAACACCGTTCCAAGAAGCAGCCCGCCTCCAAGCAACCAGACTGCCACCTTTGACCTATGAGCTGGGTAAAACTTTGCGGAAGCTTCCAGACAAAGCATGTGGACCCGACGCCATAACCACACAGCTCCTACGAACAGCACCCAACAAGCACTCCAGCCACTCCTTGGCATTCTCCAGGCCATGGAGGCAAGCGCTGAGCTACCCACACAGCTCAAGATGAGTTTGGTTGTCATGTTGGCGAAGAATGAAAAGGTGGAGAGGCCAATCACCCTGACGAGCGTTCTCTACAGGGTATGGCGCCGGATGAGGAAAGATATACTAGATGAATGGCAACGCAACCTCCCAAAGCAGATGGACTATGACAGGGCAAGGCCAGGAGCCACAGCAAACTACATGTCGCTCTGGAACGGCTGATGAGGCAAGCAACCACAAAATCTTCACTGTGCTCCTTGACATGAGCACCTTTTACGACACCATCGACCTCCAGCTACTCCAACAAACAGCCCAAGACCTGTCCTATCCACCCTTGGCCCTTGAGTTTGCCATGCAGGTCTACACAGGCCCGAAAGCCATTCTGGCAGAAGCGGAACTCAGCATTTGGTTTCATGTCACTAGAGGTGTCGCAGCCAGCTGCCCACAAGCTCCACTACTGGCTAAAACCTTTCTGCAGCCCATCCTCACCACCTTCCAGAACAACTACCAAGATTTCCATTTAAATGGATGGGTTGATGACATTGGTTTTGATGGCAGCCATGACGCACCATCCACGCCTGCACGAACTGAAAGCAGTAGGGCTAGTTGTCAACAGCCAAAAAAACTGCCTTTATTGTCACAGACAAAACCATCCACAAGGAGCTGGCCAAGCAGCTAGGCCCCCCCCTGCGCGATCTTGGCATCGACCACACAGCAGGAAGAATAGCCACACTCCAGCAACGGTTCAAGAAGAACCGCCAAAGACGCATCAAGTTGCGCACCCTCAAACTACCCAACCTCAGAACCAGGCTGAGGCTCCACAAAGGGGGCGTCCAACCAGTTGCCTTTTGGGGATTCGAAGGGCAGGGCCTTGCCCAGGTTCCGGCTGGCGCTACGACAATCTCTTGCAGTCCACCTCGGCCTACACCAGGGCGGCCTCCAAGATGTCATATACGACCAGGTCAGCCAGAAATTTGCGGATCCAGGTGATCAAGTTGTTCTCCAGCACACACCCTGTGGCTCACTGGCCACCAGACCATAGAGACCACATCGAGCAGGCATGGATCACCCTCCGCAACCAGCTCAACAAGCACAAGCACCCCTGGTACCATGTCAGGGACCCATGGCGGCAACACTCGCCTACCTTCAAGAATGGAGGTGGACCACAGCCAGCCTATACCAATGGCACAGACATGAAACGGCCTTCATGACAGAAGCCCACATCAACCTGGCGGACCATTGGGATATCGTTGAGCCCACCCTACATCAGGAAGCACAACAGCAAAGAACCAGGCGAATTGCGAGCAGGAAGAATTGCCAAAACCTAATCACTAAAACTGGACTGGACCGTTGCTCGACAAGCCTACAAGCACGTCTCCAAACAGCAGTCCCAGCACCTCAAGACCTGGAACCAAGCAGCCATACACTACCAGCAAGGAGACAAGATCAAGACATGTCCCTTGTGCAATGTCCCAGCCACACCGAAGCACATTGTATGGCTCTGCACTTGGCACCACAACCAGGGACATGAGGAGTTGCCCATTTCGTGGACAGAACGAAATCAAGACCCGCTGGAGGAACCACTATGGGCGCATGGAGGGATTCCCAAGGAGCCCCAAGACCATCTCCAAACGGTCCTGCCTTTGCAGGGCCAAGGATGCTGGCAAAGCCTTGGGCCTCTACCCCTCCAGCCCTGGCAAGGCCTGGCGGTCACCCTGGACGCCACTCCACCCTCATACGACAAACGCTCACAAGCTTGGATCTTTGCCCTTTGCATACACACCTTCTCTTTGAGGAAATTGATTGGAAAGGGCACGATCACCGGCATGGCACCAGGACCACAAACAAAGGCAAGAGCTCTCTTCCAAGACCTCATCACCTTAGCCCAACATGTCCTCACTCCGATCAATGTGATCATCCAGGTCGGCTCGGTTTGGGAGGCTTGGACCAGCCCACGGAAAAGGAAGGGCTTCGAGGACCTGGCTCGGGGTTTTGACGAAGAGCTCTTTCGCCGCATCACTCCTCTGTACATCCACAAAAATCAGAGGACCCCTGATGCACCAGGCAATGAGCCACACCTCAGACGGCACACCATCTACGACAAACATGCAGAAGCCTGGCAACGAACCCTGGACCAGGATCATCTCAGGGCCTACAAACAAGCTGCAGCAAGGCTGGAGAAGATCTACAAAGACCCACAGCACTACATCCACGAGAAGCCTGTCAGGCGAGCTGGACATGCAACCAAGCAGTACAAGAAACGGCTGATCAACCAATGCCGGCTCCCTGACCTCCAGGGAAACATCAATGAATGGGAACCGCACCGAAGTGGTTTCCAATGTCACACGTGTCAAACCAGGGTACACCAAGCTCTCACCGTAGAGATCATCGAGCACAGACTCTAGCAAGACTGTGAATTGCTCACCCGTGAAGCGACTGAACCTGACCCGCCCCAACATCGGCCACCGCCATCTCACAACTTTTGCAGGTGCAGCGACAGCACCCCCCCGGCAGCAGACGAGCACACCTTCCAGGAGACCACCGGGTATCTGAAGTGTGCCAAATGCAACCTCTCAGTTCACAAGAACCTTGATGCTGAAGACAGGGTGGTGATGACCAAAGCACACCGCAAGGAATGCCAGGGCAACAGCCAGAGCTCACCAAATCTGATCCAACTGTTTGGATCAAAAGCCAAGGGCAGCCAGCCAACGACCGGCCATGAAACCCAGCCAGCTCCTGCCACGCCACCGAGGCTCGAGCAGACAACAGACCAGATGTCACCACCGGCACCTAAGAAACTCCGTTTCACGGCATCCAGTTCAAAAGCGCCTGCGACGCTAGCAACAGCTTCAGAGGCACATGCACTGGCGGCAGCGGCGGAAAGTCCGGAAGGTGCCGAAGAAGAAGCACCGGAGGCCGACCCCATCCAGGTGGACTTTTTCTGAGGCTGCTGCCGTAGTTCAAGAGCAAACAACTTTAGGAGAAAAACATACATACATACACACACATACGTTTATTGCATACATTAACTACGTACATACACACATTACATTGGTCATTACATAAATACATACATACATACATACATACTTACTTACTTACTGACATGACATGACATGACATTACATACGTTAATACATACATGCATACATGCATACATTCATTACATACATAGCATAGCTTCGCATCGCATCGCATAGCATTGCACTGAATTGTATTGCATAGCATACATACACATACATACATACATAACATAGCATAACATAACATTACATTACATTACGTGACATTACATTACATACATACCATACCATACCATACATACCATTACATTGCATTACATTACAGTACAGTACATTACAGTACATAACATAACAAAACATAAAATATATACATGCATTGCACTGCACTGCACTGTACTGCATTGCATTGCGTTGCACTACATGACATGACATTACGTTACATTACATACAAACATACATAACATACAATACATACACACATGCATAAACACACACAATACATCATTTCATTCCTTGCGTTGCACTACATGGTGCATTACGTTACATTACCATTACCATTACCATCACAGCGCCATTACATGTCAACACATCACATACACTTATCATTCCATTACGTTACGTTGCATAACATCACATAATGTAAACAACATTACGTAAATTACATTATACATTGACGCCAGCTTGGTGCGCTTAACTAGTTTTGCGCTTTTGGAGCCCTGGGGGTGTGTGGAGGTGGTGCGCGGGGTGGTGCGTGAGGCGGTGCGCAAACAAAACGCCCGGGGTTTGTCCTAAGTTTTGCGGTGCGCAGAGTGGTGCGCGGAGTGGTGCGAGGCGGTGCGCAGACAAGACATCGGGGGTTAAGCGGTAGAAGTAGGCTCCGGTTCCCCGCGGTTCCCCGCGGTTCCCCGCAGTTCCCCGCGGATCCCCGCGGATCCCCGCGGTTCCCCGCGGATCCCTGCAGATCCCCGCGGATCCCCGCGGATCCCCGCGGATTTGCGCGGACACCAATGGCCAATGTTACAGTTGACCACTGCTTAAAAGCCTATTGATTACAAAATAGGCTGGCTGTCCGCGGAGAAGCGCACGGATCCGCGGGGAACCGCGGGGATCCGCGGGGAACCGCGGGGATCCGCGGGGGAACCGCGGGGATCCGCGGGGATCCGCGAAGATCCGCGGGGATCCGCGGGGATCCGCGGGGATCCGCGGGGAACCGCGGGGATCCGCGGGGAACCGCGGGGATCCGCGGGGAACCGCAGGGATCCGCGGGAACCGGATTCTACCTCTTGTTTTTGCTCGTATGTAGGCTAAGCAAAAGGGTGTTTTGGAACTCCCCGCGGTTCCTCGCAGATCCCCGCGGTTCCCCGCGGATCTTCCCCCTCCCGCACCATCCCGCGCACCACCCCCCGCACCACCACCGCGCACCACAAAATTGCCGAGAACAACCTGCGCACCGCCCCGCGCACCACTCCGCGCACCACCCCACGCACCACCCAGACCTTACCAAACCTAATGAAACCAAGATTTTGACATAGGGATAGTTAAGCGCACTCCGCCGTGGCCAAATTATACATAAACATGTAAATGCATTTTGTGATTTAGTGATTGCAGTTTAAATCAATCTTGCTGACATCACAACGTCAAAGCGCAAGCCCTGGTGGCCTCCGGTGCTGCCCAAGAAAGTCCAGCTCGAGGTTCACAGCATTTGGCCCATCTCAGTCCCTGAGCAAAAGGCCAGAATCCAAGGGGGTGACGCACTGACGCACTGCACACGTTTTACCTGCTCACAAACCCGTCTCAACATGCAATCTGCTCGGCTCGCGACAATTGCTCTGATTGACAGGCAAAGCAAAAGCAAACAGCCTGAGACCCCGCAGAATTACACAACTCTATGACCAAATCTGCCGTGTTGCTTCCCAGTGGCTTGAGAACAACATGACGTTTGGGATACAATGTTGACGGTGACTATGCATTCCGCTATGGGAATTGAATTTCAAATTGCTGTCTTGCTTTATTTTGACCTTGCAGCTTAATGGCCACAGACGGCGCCGAACCTAGCGCCCGGGCCGAAAGCAGAACATGCGTGAATTTTCCGAGCCCAGTGCGCACTGAAACTGGGACGTGTAAGGACCCTGCCAGCCCTCGTGTGCACTTGTGCCTGGGGAAGCGGACAAGCGCGAGGCTGAACAGTGCTTCCATTAGACGTCAATTGCATATATTGCATGGTCCTGCTACATATTATGCATGCATGGTTTTGGCCGGCAACAAATTGAAAGCAACTCGAAACTATGCAGCTCGTGGCGAAAATCCGGTTGAGGCTGTGTTGAGCTGCAAGGCTCTAAACAGCAGTACAAGTACAAGCAGCTGCGCCGCACCTTAGTCCTTCTAGCCATCACACGCCCAAGACAAACTGAGTGTTCTCTGAAGTATGTTGCTGTACTGTACGTGGTTGTCTATCTAGACTGTCCAGTGCTGGTTGGGTATTGAATGGGATGTTGGGGTCAAACGCTTGATCTGCGAAGGAAAGATGGCCGCCTTGCACCATTGCTAGTTTCCCAGCCTGGTCTCAGTGACATTCTAAATTAAAAAGCTGGCCTGGACGCATAGAGAGAAATTCTCGTGTTGCGCTATGTCGTTTTTTGTTCCAGCGCTGCAGGATCCAGGCTCCCTCCGTCCTTCTTGCTGCTCGCTACTCTATATAGTAAAATCTAAACATAAACATAGACTAGATATAATATAGTATATTGATTACTCTACTTCGAGTGATCCCGACCATGACATTGCAATCATTTGTCTTCATGCCATGGTGAGGAGCATGTTGCCATGGTCGTGAGTTTTGTGGTTCTCGACTTTGTTTGTGGGTCCTCGGGTTCCGCGCTGTGATTGTGGTTGCGCGCTGTGGTCGTGTGTTGTAAATGTGTCTTTGTGGTTGTATGGTTGTGTTTGTGGCTGTGTGTTTGAGACTGTGTGTTTGTGATTGTAATTGTGTGCTCGTAGTTGTGTGTTGTGGTTGTGTGTTGTGGCTGCGTGTTTGTGATTGTGTGTTTGTGATTGGACTTGTGTGTTTGTGGTTGTGTGTTGACTTGTGTGTTGTGGCTGTGTGCTTGTGATTGTGTTGTGGTTGTGTTTGTCGTTGTGATTGGGAGCGTGCTGGTGTGTTTGTGGTTGTGGTTGTGTTTGTGATTGCGTTTGAAATGTCACGGTGGGGATCTCGATTGAACACTGCCAGCCGGAGCTCGCAGTTGAGGTCTGGCGGGGAACACTACCAGCCGATGCTCGCCCTTGAGGACGACGCGGAGGACGAGGAGGAGGACGGAAGGAGGACGCCAGGTGACATAAAATCTAACAGCCCTCACCTGACAGGTGGAACAAATATATACACCGGGGGGGAAATAGGATGGCACAACTAGGATACCTCCAAAATGGGTAGATGGCACGGAAAATGTGCAATGAACAGCGCGCGCAATCAAAAAAGAAAACGCACTCCCCCAAGAGCAAATCCATGCAAACATGAGGGGTAGATGGCACAACTCAGTTGTGGTGGGAATGAATCTTTCGCATCCACCTGATTCAGAGGATTGAATGGTTTTTTTGGCATCCAGGTCCATTCTCAGTTTTTTACTAATGAAAATGGCATTGCGCCTTCTATGGAGGCCTTTTTGATACCTGGTGGTACTGAAACCCAGGTTCAGTACATGATATTTTCCCAGGACCGACCCTGTCTGAGCCAAACCAGGTGTGAAGGCTAGTGGGTCAAGATAAGGCCGAAAAAATCCCTGACCAATGCAGATAGATATTTTTAGGAAGGCCTTGGTTTGTTTTTGGGCAGGTTCTGTATGTTTCTGCTGCGTTGCATATTTTGCCTGCAGGTCGAAGACTTGTACAAAAAGTTCAAGCTCAAAATTTCCAAAGAGATGTTCATGGGGACAGCTGCTGTGAAGCCCAGGGGGGTGGATCAGCGCCAGCAGGACACTGTTTTTCTCTCCACATTTTCAGGTGGCCAGTGCAAAGACGTGAACTGTTGAAGCAATTCAATGCAACCACCAATTCCAGTCGAAAGGAACTCCCAGACATGGAAGCAAAGAGAACTTGCCAGTACCATATTTGCACATGATTCTGGGTTGCTGGGTCGTCAACAAAATACCAAGAAGGACCATGTTTTGTTTTCAAACATTTTCAGGTAAGTGTGCTTCCTCAACTGTGACAGGAAAAGCCGTCTGATCCTGATGGACTTCCTCCAGGAGACACTGTGGAAAATCCACGGTCTGAGGTTTGTTGCTACAAGAATAGTGACAACCTATGAGATTATGAAAGAATCCTTTATGAACAGTTTCATTTTCTTTCAAAGCGCCTGGTGGGAACATGAATGACACCTGGACAAATTTCCATGGCGCAGAGGTTCCCACCCCCCAAGGGCACAGGTAACCCCAGGTAACCAGGTAACGAGCGAAATGCCAGATGAAAAAATGGACGAGCAAGTTTCAGCAAGGCTCAACAGGATCCAAGAAGAATCGCCATCGTCTCCGATCAAGTTTCGTCTCCCTTCTCCCTTCTCTCTTTTATTTTCTTGATTTTCTTTGCTGTTCAATCTGGTGTCTTTCATTCTTATCTCTAACCTATCTCTTTTCTATCTTTTCTTGCCTTTTCTACTCCCACTACCGAGTGGATAAAATTCTGGGAAATGTAATACCTTAATTCTGTATTTTTTTAATGTACTGACCCTGAAATATCCCCCTCCCCAAAAAATACACTCCTTACTTGGGTGGATTTTCTTGAGGGATAGGCTCGACCCCCGGATAGGTTGCTGGCAGGCTGGCACACAGATATAGTCCAGGCACTGACCTCACCAATTTTATCCACTCAGTACGGCCCCCTATCCTGTTTGGCTTGATATGCAAAAAATTATGCCTCCCAAGGTTGAGCGCCATTAGGGAAGAAAAGTTTAAAGAATATACCTTCTGCCTTTAAAAACCAATTTAACAGCATGCAACATGTAGATGGAACGCCTGGCCAGTGCCTGCCTGCACCTGGAGTAGTGCCATCTACAGATGGCATTTCCCTAATCGGGCACCCATGTTTTCAAACCCTAGTAGATGGCACTTGTAAAAAACGGTGTCTGAAATTCTGCGGGCGGAGTATAACACTATGATAGATGATAACCCCCCTGGTAACCAGGATTCTGGGAAGCTTGTACTTTGCACAACTCCCAGGGGTGAAGGTACCAAACATGTATGCACATCACCGCTCCACCAGAAGCCAAATTACTTCACTTCGAGTGACCCCAGTGATCCCCACAGTGACACGTCAATCAGCTGTTTTGGCGCCATGGTGAAGAGAACGTTGCCATGGTGGGGAGCTTTGTTGGGGAGTTCGCGTCAAGGTGCAGCCAGCGTGTGCAGCTGGCATTCTATCCAAAGTGCGGATCTGTGACCACCTGCCACGCAAAATGCCACACACACAGAGAGGTCAATATATTGTTGTGTTGTGCTTGTGTTGCGTGTTGCGTGCTTGTGGTTGTCCTGTTGGTTGTGTGTTGCGTGTTGTGTGTTTGTGGCTTTGTGTTTGTGGTTCTGCGTGTGTGTGGTTGTGTGTTGTTGGTTGTGTACTGTGTACGTGTTGTGTGTTTTTGGTTGTCCTTTGTTGGCTGTGTATTGTGTTTGTGTGTGTGGTTGTGTGTGTCTGTGGTTGTGTGCTTGTGGTTGTGTTTGTGGTTGTGAGTTTGTGGTTGCGTGTTGCCGGTTGTGTTTTGTTGGTTGTGTGAGGTATGTGTGTGTGGCTGTGCTTTGTTGGTTGTGCACTGTGCTTGTGTTTGCCGTTGTGTATTGTTTGTCGTGCGTTTGTGGCTGTGTGTTTCTGATTGTGTGTTTGTGGCTGTGCTTTGTTGGTTGCGTGTTTGTGGCTGCTGTTGGGGTCTGAGGCTGCCCACTGTGAGGCTGCCCACTGTGATCTGGCGCTTGCTGTTGAGGTCCGGTAGTGCCCACTGCTATCTGGAGCTTGCCGAGGAAGAACAAGAAGAAGAAGAAGAGGAGCGGAGAAGGAGCGGAGTACACCACTCTTATAAAACTAAAACTGACAACCCTCACCTGACAGGTGGGGAAAAAAACAACCGGTGATCCTAGGTCCAGGCTTGGTGTAATGTTTGTACTTTTGTTATATATATAACTGGTTTTGGTGTTGTTGTGTCTTGGTAGATCAGATCTCTCCGTCCTTATATGCACATCTCTTTCGACATGGAAACTTTATTCAGAACCAGATCCGGAAGAGCCAAATCTGTGAACATTATGTAAGCATGGTGGGAGCAAAGGGCAGGAAGCGGAGGTATGATTTACAAAAAAGAAATCAGACCTATGTTTGAGGCACCAAACTTAGGACATAGTCAGATTTTTCTTGTGAGTTTTGTTTGCAATGCAAAGGGCACGAAGCATAGATTTGATCCACCAACCCCTCAAAACAAGAGCAAAAAAGAACAAACCAAGCCTTGGTCTGAACCAAGCCTTGGTCATGGGTTTGTGTTCTCTCTTTGTTTTGGTGGATCAAAGATCGGCTGGGAAAACACCTTCTCGTATAGCATAAAATGTATTTATCTAGAATTGCATACCTGCTTGAAAGCAAAATGCCTTCCTGCCTGTGGGTGCATTCTTGACGCACACGATTTAACAGCAAACAACTGCCTCGCACCTGCTAATTATTCGTTCAAAACTATCACTTGGTTACATTGCAGGTACTATTGCAGGTGCTTTTACTTGAAGCGCTCTGTTTAAAAGCTGGCTTTTGTTGCAAAAGAGCACCCGTTCATTTTCTATGCAACTGACAACATTGCGGGGGGCACGCACATATCATTCTTAAATTGGAGTGAGCTTGGTTGGAGCCACACCGTTCCGGAAAGACGTGAGTTCCTTTTCAAGTGTGGAAGATTTGAAAAGCGACTTCCTTAGAACACATTCTTTTGAAGCATGTGTGCATTTGCTTTTGCTTGCAAACCGGTCTCCACACCAAAATGGCATTCATCAAGGTTAAATTGCATTCAGGAATGTAGCCCGACAAATTGTATAAATTGTCTCACATGCCGCATAAAAAAATATTCTCCACACAAATCGACTTGTGCAAACATGAAAAGCTTGCTGAAAAATAACGTCGGCAACAAGACAACGTGCATGTGTAAGCATGAAGCCTATTTTATGAAAAGGATATCTGAACCGCACGAAAAGAGTCAACTTGTAACAACAAAATAAACATATATATAATCCAGACGCCTAAGATAGAAGATATTAGTTGTGAAAATCTTCTATTTGAAAGCGTGCCCGGTTTTGAACCCCCGACCGGTTCAAATAGAAGATGGCCCACAAGCCCGGGCAAAACAAAATGAGTAGTATCTTCTATTTGAAGTGCCCGAAATCGGAAAAATCGGTCCGCGGAGATTCTCTGGACGTTGTCAATTTCTTCTATTTGAAACCATGGCCCAACTTCCCCAAAATGACCGCCTTCTATTTGAAAATATTGTTTCTTATCTTCTATCTTTCCCGTTCGGATTATACAGTATTCAGAATGTAGAGGAGCAGACTTTGAAAAGCATCTGCCGCACGGGCTCGTATTAGGACTTCTGGTAAGGCAAGGGTGTGCTGGGGCTCATGTGAAGGACATTGCATTTACAGGGACCACTACAGTCACCCTATTCTAATCTAAGGGTGCTAGATGCGTCAACTTTGTTCACTCTTCCAGTTTTCATTCTATTCTTCATTGAAAGGTTGCTAGCATTGCGGGTGTTATTCTACAGAACATTGCCAAGCATCATATGATCTTGTGCTTATGAGGTCAACACGGAGACAACTCTGCTATGATATGGGCTCGAGCTGGGATCAGACGCCTCATGCTATCTTTGAGTGCTGGGAAATTGCGGCGGTTTGTGCCTGAGTCCTAGGTACCTCGCGGGGTTCGACCGAGGACTAATTTTGAGGCAGCCGGGCCTAAGTATTAGTTCCATAGACTGCACAATACGGCCAGCGTGTTGCTTCATGTCACTGGCATTCAGCATGTCTTGGCTTTCTGTGTGGGTGGGTCAAGTCTTGATTTCCGGCCCAACTTCTCTATCCAATTCCTGTGTTCTGTGATGATAGGCCAATAGACTCAGAACACACACACAAAACGACAAGATTAGATCCACCAAACTCAGCTTTTCCATCTTGTGAGCATGTGAGGCAGTATGGCATTGCTCAGCGGCCCGATTGCAGACCTCACCAATTTGAGCTTAAAAGCAGATCTCTGGACTCATTTTCACTGGTGCCATCGTCATCGTAATCATGTTGGGTGACCCACGTGTCTGTTTGCAGAAGCATTGCCAACCTATACTTGCCAAACCCTCTCCCCAAAATACAAATGATGTTGGTTCTTTCTGGCAGGTTCATTGGCTTCTTCGAGCACTACAGCGAAACGTGCTGATGCGTGCTCGGAAGCACAATCTATACAGGAGGTCTACTGATCTATGCTCGAAGAATGCTCACTGGCGAATTGCTGCATGCTTTACAGGGCAGCGCATGCATTGAAAATGAATTCACCAAATCAACTGTAGATGTTCTGGATCCATGCGGACGAAAATACCCTTTCTCGAAGAGCCTTGGCCACAGCTTCCTGTGTGGGAACAACTTCCTGTTTGATGGTCTCGATCGTCCCATAGAAACTATACAAGCCAAAGAGGATAGCAAGGGAGAGCACCCCAAGGCATCTCCAGCGGCTCATGTTCATTCCTCAGTTGTCGGTCTTTGGGGTGCGCACAGCGGCGCACAGCCATACATTGATGAAAACCACGTCCCAACTTCAGCTAACTGTCTACCAATTATATATATATATATATATCACAGTTCATTGCATATAATATAACAGCATGTCAGCCCCTAACATCTCAGAGCTCACCTTGCAACTTGCAACGCCAAGCTGCCATGGAGCTTCAAGAATGCAATGCAAGGGAAGACCACGCACACGCAATTAGCAGGAAGGATGCCCACGAGATCCCCCATGAAGGCCACAGCATTCTTCAAGAGAATGCAAAGGATTGTGGAAACGATAAGGATGACCGCCTTCATGCTGAACTGGCCCCAGAACTGCAAGCTCTCCCCGAAGAGGTCCGTAGTTGCATCCAGCAGAAGGGGAAGGGTCACCAATTGTTTGGAAGAAAGGCCTAAGATGGTTGCAGCTGCCAAGAATGCACTTAAGGCATTCGGCAGAAGCTCCAGCTCAGTGTCCCGACCAATGTTGTCTGCAATGGACTGCGCCACGCTGCTACCGAAAAAGCCATACCCCAAAATGCCAAAGGCTAAGAGAAAAACTTCTGTCAAAGTCATGCTGTAGACAACCACTCGGTTCCATTGACGCTTGTCTTCCATCAACTGATAGATCAATGGAGCCTCACTGTGGGCGAGGAAGCAAAGCAAGGCGATCCCAAAACCTCGCGGGAGGCCATTCAGGTCCAAGACCTTTTGGTCGGTGGCAACCTCGTCAGCGGAATGCAGCTGCACTCCCGTTATCACCAGCCCGAGCACTAAGAAGAGCTGCGAAGCCATGCCTACTACAGCCATCCAAGAGAAGGCCTTCTTTGGCAGCAAGCAGAATAAAATGGCCGCAATGCAGGAAAGGATCGCGGTGACAAGGTGGTTGATGGGCACAAGGAAGGGTAGCTGTTCGATCACGATGCTCATCAGAACCAAAGCGCCTCCTGCCAGGTCAAAGAACATGCAGCCCGCAAAAAGGAACCGTCCTGGGGTGCCAAAGGCCATGTAGCCAATCCAACCCCAATCACGCTGGGACCGAGGGATGGCCATCTCATCCGCTTTCTGATCCAACATCTCCAGAAGGAAGCCCATAATCCAAAGGGTGAAGCCCATCAGAACTCCCACAGCCAGCAGCACTGGCACAAACAGCCAGCCGGACAAGCGAAAGGCATAGGGCAAGACTACACTGCCACCTCCCACAAAAACATTCAGCATCGTCACCACAGTCCCCCACATCGAAACACCTCGGGTTTTCACCCCAGTGACTTCAACGTCTAGGGGTTCTGACATGGCGGCTGATGCCATCTGCGCTATGGCTATGGGCCTGACTGGATTTTGAGCACGTCTCACTGCTTTTGAGCCCACTCCTACTGACAGGATGGTCCACAGCAATTTGGACGCCTACAACGCTGCAAACTAGAACGACAAGAAGGCAAAGCTGAGAGGAGGAAATGCTATGATCACTGCGACCCTCAAGAATAACAACTTCCGCCATGCACCAAGCGTCCAAAACTTGTGCCCAAAGAATGTGTGCCCAAAGGCCCAACGGCCTCGGCCTCGGTCTCGGTCTCGTTGGTCTAGATTGCTGCCCACGGCCCTCACCACCTGAACCGCGGATTGGCAAGAATTTACGGGAGGGTCACCTGTGAGTTTATATCCAAACTTACTGGAAACATTTGGAGGCTAATTCCCAGAAGTCAAGGAAACCAATTACTTAAAGTATCCAACAGCTGTCATCAGCTGTCTCTTAAATCAAACAAGGAGGAAATGAACCATGATAGCACTGATGAACAAAAAAAGCAACAACATAATCGTCAAGAATCAACACCAAGTCAAGGCCAATCCAATTGCACACAGAAAAAGGGTAGAAACCCCCTTGTCAAAAGCGTTCACATACACCAAGAACGCAAGGTCGCGGAAGGGGTGGCTTGTTGACCAGCTTCTCAACCGCACCTTTGCATGAAGTTTACTGCTTGACATGTGGAGATGGCCTGAGATAGCGATCCAGAGTTTCGGCTTCGCTTGGAGGGTCTTGAGGACCTCCAATGCACATCAGCACCCAGCTACAGTGTCTCTTATAACTTATATATACAAGTGTGTGCGCGCGCGCGCAAGAAAATCAAACCTGGTCGCAGGTTCCCAAAAAATTCCAAATCGACACAACCAAAGGAGGTATAAACTGCAAGTTGTGAGTTAGAGGAGATAAGTTTTCGCGTGTCAAGCCAACCCAACAATTACACAAAGCGTACATTACGTTTGTTGTTGTGTTTACGTTGCGTCATCTGAGCTGGATTCTGAACAAACTCCTTGCAATGGTCGTGAAAACACGGCAATGGGCATTGGATGGCTTTGGAGTGCCCTCAGCTGCCATGCCTCTCAGCAACTTCCTGCTGTGCCTCAGCAAGATCTCGCAGCGTAGCAAGGGCCGAAGAAGTGGCCCATACATGCCGGTACCCTTTTGCCTCATGAGCATTTGGCCCATGAATTGAATGCAGCAGCAGCTGGGGTTCTGACTTTCCGAATGCGGCCCATGCATGAGGCAGACATATCCTCAGTAGAGCAGATTGGCATGTGCCATCGCAAGCGAAATGACTTCATATGATATCATGTGATTATAGGTGTGTAAAAACACACATATATATATATACATATACATTTATATAATACATAAGTAGCTATATATAATTTATGATATTCTTTCCAGCCACAGGCAAGATACCAGAAAAAATACCAGCAGTCCCCAAAAAGCGACCGGTTTTGGGGGACCATATATTTATATATCATGATTTTTATATCTATATGTATCTAAACATTATGCACTGTGCAAATAGTTATGTGCTGTACACGTCGCAAGTGACTGTACAAGTAATTACGCTGCACACACGCCACAGGAGTGATTCCCAAAAAGCGAAGACATGATAAGCAGGGCAGTAACAAGTGCATCGCTAGTCGTAACAAGTGCCTTACTAGTAGTAACAAGAAGCGAACGTAGAAACAATAAGCTAGCAGCTAATAGCTTCTTGTTCCTAGTTAGTAGTAAGGCCCTTGGTCAACTCACAATCCTGGCCAGGCAAAATTAAGATCCGGGCGCGGGTGCCACGAAGGCTGCCCCCTGCGGCTGGCTTTGAGCAAGCCCTTGCACCCTTCACATCTGCAATTGACTTCCCTATATTTTCCTTATATCTCAATGAATCTTATACTCTGCCTCGGTGTGTCTGACTTGACTGCACGCGAGCTGTAAAAGCATTGGAATGACTGGGTTTGGGGGCATTTTTGTTAGCACTTGGCCAACTCTGTGAAGAACATTTTCCTTGCCACAGCAGAACTGTGAGGAAAATGCACATGACACCAATCACTTGGCTGAGTCAACACCAGTATGTCCAGGTTTGTTCGGAAGGCAGTGCCTTTTTCGGTGGCTGTCGGTCTATGTTGGGAACCCCAGACGGGCGCTTGTTCCTTCTCCATTATTTGCGCAGTATCACCGGCATCAAACATCCAAACGGATAGGGTGTCTACTATCATCTTGCTCCTGTAGCCTCATCAAAAAAGCCAAAAGCATTACAAATAGCCGTGTTGACTGCAGGTGGAATTGACAAGGTTTCGGGCCAATTTCGGGGCGTTGAATGATGTCTAGGGACGGTCTTCCCTATTACCTATCTTAACCTTTCGCGAGAGAAGACGTCGTTCGTGCTTGCTGCAAAGCAATGTACAATTAAGGCTGTTTTGCTCACAGTGTTTTGAACGTGTCACCTTCTCCAGATTGCGCTTGTCATGTGTCGGCAACCTCCTTTGACAACAAAGCCGACAGGAATCCCAGTGTTTGTGAGCCAAGGCACTTTGTCCCAGGCAGACGTTGGGGTTGCAAAGCCGCATATTTTTCAGTGTTTTGCAGTTCCGGCGAACTCTCCGGGCCCTAACTACTGACTTGGAAGCCAAACTCTGCAATAAAGCACAGGTAAAGCTGTCCCTCGGACCATCTGCTAACCCAGTCCCCACCCTACAAAACTGGACCACAGGAATTGCCGCGTGGTACAAACAGTGGCCCGGACACCGCGATGTGGCCCTGTGCGGGTAGGCCTCTGAGCACTATCTCTTGCACCTCTGGCTGCTGCTCTCGAAGCACGCTGGCAGCACGGTCACTAAGATCATGCTCCTCGTTGTGCAGTTGACCGTGTTTGAACAACTGCAAGAAGCAGCACAGAAAAAGGACCAAGGAAGGTAACAGGTACCACAATTCCGAGCATCAAATGCTGCTGAGCGTCGCGAATAAAGCCATCGACTTGCCGACGTAGACCTGGCATTTGTGCATGTTTCCCGTATATCGTGTACAAGAAAATTGTAGAAAAATGGCGTCCTTGCACGCTGGTGGACATTCGTTTGGCACGTCCTGCTCCCCTCAAAATCTTCGATCTAAACAAGTGCCCTGGTAACCGTTTGCTCGTGTGGATTTGAGAAGTGAGAGAGCAAGCTGTGGCCCAAGGATCTCAAGCATCACAAATGATTCTGCCAGAATCAGAAAATACCCGGTGCTCAAGCCCAGTCGGAGCTCTCTGCTCGGTGGTTCCTCCACACAGCTCCTGATAAAGCATGTAAAACACTGAGAATGTCAACTATATATATATAACATTATATAACCATGACAAGCTGACCTCGATCTGGCCGCACCGGAGCCTGACAAGTGGCGGTGCAAACTGCCTGCTCCAAAGCCAAAGCGAGGAACTTAATGGAACTTAGGGATCTGAGATGCCCCTGCCCAGTCTTCAGAAACTGCCATTTCGCATCCAGCATCCGAAGGACAATTTCGCAACGACAACGTGCATCAGGGTCAACTCTCGCAGAGGCCTCTTCATATGGGCGTTTGGTACCTGTGCAAGGCGGAGGTCAGCAAATGTGACAAAAGAATCACGGCCGTTCCTGTTTTGTGAGGGCGGCAACAAGATCCACCAAAACTACGAAAATGTCAGCCCTCTTGCCCTGGCAACCAGCTCAATCCTGTCTGCTCGTACTTTCAACATGCTCTAACTGTTAACTCTATGACCCTCTGCGAGGCATCTCAAGCCTCTTTGTCCCGAGCGAGGTTCAAGTGTTCCATCCTTCAGCGCCTTGGTTCACCAATGACGATCTGGCACACGGCTCCAATCAGCCATAGTGGCAAGACCACGCAAGTCTGTATGAGTCTCAGTGCTCAGGAACCATTCGGGATGCCATGCCACACGCTCGAAGACAACACTGAGCACTTGACTTGCTGTGCCTGGCCGAACCGCCACAGCCCCACCAAAAGCAAGTGACAAAAATTGCATCTAAGGTTGCAAGGCATTGCCACTGGCACTGACTAATCCTACAGCCCCCATGATCAGAAAGTCTCGGCGCCAGTCAGCAAATGGGCGCCGACCTTCTTGATGCGCCCAATGCAACCTGCACTGGCATCACGGCAGCCTCGCATGCTCCCCTGACAGTGGAAACAGCAAGGGCCCCCGCGTCAAGTAACTAGTTTCAATGCTTGGAGCCTTTGCGACATCATCACTTAGGTGTACTGAATGCGGACTCATTCAATACTCACATTGAATTGTGCCGGGACACTCCTGACTGTGCTGTGGAGGTTTGACATTCACAGCGTGCATTGGAACGTTTGTGCTTACATGTGAATATTATATTTATATACAGGTAATGCATCCATGTTGAGTACAATCGCAAAGTGCATCGTCTAGACCATCTATACCCGCCTGATCGAGCACAGCTCGCTGGACCATTGCTGGCACTTCGTGCAAAATTGATACTGCACGATCGCCTTAGAGTTTCTGACTGAATTGGTCGCAAAGTGATTGTGAGAGCCTTGACAACCCTCAGAATCAATGACTTTAAGATCAGGACTGAGACTATTGTCGTGGATAAAAGCCTCCAACTCCTTTGCTGATGGACCTTCCGCAGACCAGTTCATCCTTGTCGACTTCCTCAGCTGTCAATGCAATCCTTCCAATCTAGCTATAAGGGCAATCAAATCCAATCAGTCTGATAGCATGTCATGTACAAATATATATATATCATATAATAGGAATATATTTATATATATATATATATATTCATGTGTCATCTGGCATGAACCGTGCTGCTGTTATTGATAGGCGCGGCGGGTAGCGCCACGTGCGAATGCAATCAGCACCAATCTAGGCTGAAAATGCTGATGTCTTGTCCTAGTGACGTGATTGATCAACATCCTTCAGGTTTCGATTACAGTACGGGGTCCAAACTCTCCTCTCCATTCTTTAAAGGAAGAACAGCGGAATGAATTTGGGACTCTTTAATATGGCCACTTGAATGTCCACTTTAAAAGGCCTAAACACCTTCCGTCTTCTTATCTTTCTGGATTAGCCTTTTGGGGGGCTCAATGGACTCAACTACCCCCGTGCCACTCTCTCTGTCACTCTGAGCGGCTCGTCATTTGTTTATGCCGTCAATGGTCCATTCGTTTTTCCCTGGCTTCTTTACTTTGTTGTTTCGTACTTAACATGCCCAAGTTCTCACCAAGGCGCTGGGCCTTCGAGATCCGACCAATACAGCTGGCACTGGGCTCTCGACACCCCCGCAAGGGACCCTGCTCCAGCACCTGCGCCAATTGAGAGTGAGTTGTGCACCACACTGTAGGCACAAGGGAAGCAAATTCTGTAAAGGGACAAAAATAGGTAGCAGAAAGGACAACAAGGAGAGGGGCAAGCCGGGAAAGCCGGCAAAAAATCCAAGACTCCGATACGCACCGACTCTCATGTACGTATGCATCTATGTATCTTTGCATCTGTGTATCTGTGCATCTATTAGATGCATGTATGCATGCATGGATGGCTGTATGGATGTATGCATGGGTGTATGACTGTATGCCTGCATGCATGCATGCATGCATGGATGGATGGTCGGATGCACAATGCACGGATGCACGGATGCATGTTGACAACTATATTGCATGTATGGCTGCATATGCGTGTTCATGTATCAAGTGTCAAGAGCGTTTTTATGCGATCTATGGAATCTCGTTTTCACGTAACTGTCATTGTTCCCTATTACAGTAGTGTTCCTACTGGCAAGGGCACCGGATATGTCTTCCTGTCTTCTATTCATGCGGCTTCTTGTGTACCCGTGTGTTACCCTCGCGTGCTGCACCTGCTCTTGAATTTGCCTGGGGACAGACCTCAGAACTTCTGCAGCTCGTTCGCTTAGGTCGTTCTCAACGATGAACCTGAGAGCTGTAGACCACAACTATATAATTGCAAGAACGATGCCATCCGAATTCTTGCAAAACTATTCTGCCCCCAATTGCCCCCACTTTAACTTTTTGCTGTTTCACTGAATTATTGATGCCACAACGGAAACCCCTTGAAATACTGGGAGCCAATTGCGTCAAGATGCTGCTCGACGTCGCCGTCCTCAATGTTGGGAGCAGGGGTAAGTGTCCTTAGGGAACGTTTTTGGTGCGAGATGCTCACCCATCGTGGACACAATCTCTCTCTCTCTCTCTCTCAGAGCGAACAAGCCACAATCTCGCTGGTGGCTGTTGCTTGAAGGCCGCTTGCGCTTTGGCAATTCGGCCAATGCATCCTGCCGTCAGGGTTGGAAGCGATGCACTCTACAGTGTGTTCTGGTGATCTCCTGCGCTGGGTTCGCGGCAGGTGGCTAGGCTTCCCTGTGACATAACCTGCGCTCACAGGCTTTGGCAACGGTGTGGCTTTGATATCCAGAATGCTTTCCATACCATTCGGCCAAAGGCTCGCAGCTAGGGCAGCTAGGGGATCGGTTCAATGAAGTCAAACTTGTCTTGAGAGGACGAACTGCAAGACCCAAAATTAGACTTGCCTCCATCTGCACCTCTGGGAGAATGCCTCCTCGTGTCCAGCAACAAAGCAAGCAGCTTGTGAACTTGTGATGGTGCAACATTGGAGTTAACATTGAAGAATCCACCTGGATTGGCTACGTTTCTGAGGCTACTTGGATACTTGGCCAAGGCTCTCAGCGCTTCAGCTGCCCTTTCATTGAGACGGTTCTCTTCGATAAATCTCTCCACTTCATCTGGTGGCAACGCGCCGTTGCCTCGGAAGGGGTGACCGCAAGGCTTCCGGAAGGCCGCTTGAGTCCGCTTGACACATCTTGGACAGACCTAAGGGTAGCGCCCAAGGCTAACCCTCAGGACCCTGGTGCATTTACGAGCCTGCAGGCCTGCCAAAGAATCTCCCTGAAACATGCCAAGCAGTTGGACCACAGTTGAATCCCAGTAGTGGTGTGATATGATCCTGACTGACTTCTTCGCAGGTGCCTGAAGGGGAAGGAAGAGCATGGCCTGCTGTTTGCGGTTGTCGTGCTCTACCGTTTCTCATGCGCACATTCGTGGTGCTAGCTGTGGACAATCAAGTGGCTTCGGCATCAGCTAAACGAGTGCGGCAAGGCGGCTTAGCTTTGCATGCTGGAACCGCCAAAACTTGCCAAAGGAACGGCAAAAGCTACGTTTCGATTGGCTGCAGGGCACAAATGATGTGCCTTCAAGAGATTAAGCGTGCCGCGCCACGGTGACACTCGGCCATCCTTCTACCTGTTGTTCACTGTTAAAGGGTGCAGATACAGTAGCAACTTCAAAGGTGGCCTGCCTCCTGAGATGCAGATTTGTATGAGCCCACTACCCGTATCCACCATGGTTGTCCAGTTCTGCAACATCATGCAACATCTCCCACCCCTCCCATGGAAAAAAAAAGGAAGAGATTTGCCTCTCTGAGACTCCCAAGAGTTTCCATACTGTACCCATCTGCCGCGCGACCATGGTCTGGAAGAGAAACCTCAGCGAGATGAACGAGGCTATTGCTTCCAACATCATGCTGAATCATGCTGCTGCTTTTTGCTTCAGCATGTCTGAATTGGAAAGGATCATGCAATAACAAAGTGTACCTGCAAAAACGAACTGAAACGAGGATAGGACATTCATTAATCATTAAGCCTGTCTACGGGCCCCTATAGGCTGCTCCATAGATCGAAATGCGGAATTGACTGTGAAAACCGCTGCACCCCTTTTTGGTGCCTCCGTTTGGGCCTGAACAGTGCGTCGCGTGTCAACCTGTCAACCTGCATGCTCACCACCATATGACCTTCATGTGCTCATGCTAGATACTTCAAATCCTGTCACGGCCCTCATGGTGGTGGGCACACAGTACGGACAGGGACGAATCACCTTCTTGGCTCTATTGGCCACATGTGAACATGTCTCTGAGTGATAGCATTCACCACTATTCGTCATCATCCATTGCTTTCGCTCCATCTCGAACTTCACACCATCAAGGCTTTCTTTCAGCCTCGAGTTGGATGCTTGGTTCATCTCGTCAATGCGTGCCTTCAGCAGCACATTCACTTCCTTCACTTGCTTGATCTCTTCATCCAGCCTTTGGATTTCCTCTTCTTTCTCATCATGGCTTCCTCCTCTACGAAGAAGTCGGTTGGTCAGTCCAAAATTCTCTTCTCGAAGATCTTCCAGCTGACCCCTGAGGTTGACATTCATGTCTGCGAACCTCAGGTACTCGTGCATCATTCTATCCTTCTCTTCTGTCATCTCCTTCAAGTACTCATCTTTTTCTGCCAGGGCCACTTCCAGCCGCACGATCTGCCATTGCATGTTCACCTTATCGATGTCAGTCTCATCTTCCATTTGCTGCGGCTGCTGCTCTTCTTCTGGCTCTTCTCCTTCCACATTTCTGTCGTTGTGGACTCGTCTTCCATTGAACCACTGTCTTCCCTTCTCCCATAGCCATCTTGTCAAGCTCAAGGCTCCAACCATTGCTAGGCACACCAGTGTGATCAATGGCCGAATCCACCATGCTTCTTCTTCTTCCTGGGTCTCCTTTGTCTCATGCACTTCTGATGCTTTGCCACCTTGCAGCATTGTCAAAGCTAGGACCAGTGCGATCCTTGCGTTTCCACCAACTGCTTTTGCTAGTTTGCCCGTGTTCTTCTTCAACTCTTCTTTGGCGTGGATCTCCTCAAACTCTTGCTGGCCGATTTTCTCATTGTCCCCATCTACCATCTTGATGAGGAATTTCAAACCCTTCATGCGCGCTTTGCTCAAGATCTTGGTGCGTTGATGGCCGTGGGCACTCCTGTGACTCTCAACTCCTTGGCATTCGTCTTCTCCTGCAGCCACAACAAGCCGGCTGCAATGTGACGAGTTCTTCCGACTCCAATCCGACCAGCTAACGCTCGAGCAGCTGAGGAATCACTTCTGCAGACCATGTTGATCTCCTCTCCATTCAAAAAGGACCAGCAATGCTTCAGGAACAATCCTTCGCTGCATCCTCCAACCATGGCCACATATTCACTCTCGCCAGAGGAAAGTGCTATGCATCTTTGACACCTGACATAGGATTCCATCAGTCCTCCATTCAGGTACAGCTGCACTGAGCTCACTGACTTTCTTGTAGCTTGCTGCCCTGCATAGTCGGCGTCACAGATCACCTCGAGCAGGTTGGCCTTGGAGTCATCTTCCCATTCATGCGTGTCCTCGTTGACATTCAGGACACTTCTGCCTTTAGGACCATGCTCCAGCAAAATGCCTTCGTCAATGGTCCCCAACAAGTAGGAGCTCACATGTTGCATTGCCCTCCAAGCCTTCTTGGTCGGCTTTTGCGTCAAACTGGCTAGTCCCTGAGCCACAAACTGGATGTCAGGGCGATCTGGGGCAATGTACAAGATCTTTCCAACAGCGCTCCTGTACTTCGTCACATCTTCGTCTGCCATTGGATCATCATCCTTGCTCAACTTTGTGAAGTTGCTGTCTCCCGGAGTGGTCCGGAATTTTCGGTTCTCCACGTTGGTAACCTTGGCCAATGCTTTGATGTGCTCTTTGTCTGGGCGGATCACAATGCCATTCTCAATCATCTCCATGCTGCGCTTGAGGTAGCTGAAGTTTCCTTGGTATAGTGGACCACGCTTCTCCACTTTCCAAGACTTTTGTTCCATGTAGCTGATGAATCGTTCAACTTCTTCTTCATCACCAATCAACAGCAAATCATCGACATGGATGGTGAGGAATAGTCGACCATTGTCTTCATCTTTGGCTTTCTTGTCTTTCTTCATCATAGTCGGCTGCATCACGTCCTGAACCATGCCATAGTTCCTGGCCACTGCACCAAAAAAATCCTTTGAACCATTGTGCAGCTGCGTTCCTCTGACCAGGCAAATTCTTCTTCAACTTGTATTTGCCGTTGCTGGTCACGATCATGGCCTTCTCGTCAGCGGGTTGGTCCATGAGCAAAAAGGCATCTTTGACATCCAGCGTGTAGAGAGCTAATCCTGTTTGCATTTGTAGACGTAGCAACATTCTGACCACCACTGAAGCTGAGGTTGGTGCAAAGGAGTCTTCAGTGAAAACGCTCCATTTGAACTGTCATCCAACCAATCTAGCTCTCCTGAACCAGCCTCACCATTTTGCTGGTGAGGACATAGGAACCTTCTTCGTCTGGTTCGCCGTCTTTCACCTTCTCCAGAACTCCCATCTGCTCCAGGCGGCGTTCTTCGTGACGGCATGCCTCATCATCCAAGGCTGCTAGTTCCTCCTCTGACACATCTGGAGGTCGTTCTTTTGCATGACCTTCTCCTTCTTCATCTTCACTCACATCGTTTAGGGCTGACTGCAAAATTTCTTCTGCCAGCATGTCATCACCTCCTGGGAATTCTTCTTGAATGGCTCGCACCTTCTTCTTAGGACTCATTCGCAGCTTCTCGTCATCTTCAGCATCCCAAGGCAATGAAAACAGTTCTCTCTTCAATGACCCTTGCGGCAAAGTCATCACTGAGCTGCTTCCTGGTGCATGCCGCGCTGTCTCCACGGAGGTTGCTGGCTTGGCTGCTTCAGCTGTCTTCTGACGTTTTGGGCTCACATCCTCAGTGTCCTGCATGAAGTTCCGTGCAGGTTCACCTCTCATAGACTCAGGAATTGGTCTGCTGATCTTCCTTGATGGACTTTCATCCTCTGTTGTCGTAGGAAACGGTCTTGCCTTTGCCTTCTCCCGCCAGGTCTGCGTTGTAGTCCCTGGTGTTGCTGGTGCTACTGCAGGCCTTGCTGGTGTTCTTGGCGCCGGTGTGGCTGGTTTAGGGTTGATCCCTGGTGTTCTGGGATACCCTTCCAGTGGAAAACCTGGTGTTCCTTGACCAAGCACTGGACCATGGCCATACATGCCCAATGCAACGTCTTCACCAACAGTCTTGGCCTCTTGCTCGATCATCTCGTTTCCCTCAGCATCCTCAACTGCCTCAGCTTGACGTTGCCGGGCTGCAAAACGGGATTTCATCAAGATGCCCTGTATGGAGTATTGCCAAGGCAGGCCTTTGCTGTTCACCAACATCTGTCCATCAAATTGGTGAGGAAGACAGATGTGGCTGTCACTCCATGCACTTTTGCCCATCCATAGCCCTTTCTTGTAGACAGGATCTCCTTTGTTGCGGAAGGCAGTGACATCCTTGAATAAGACAGTCTCACCCCATAGTGCCACCTTTCCATTGTATTTCCTGTCTGTCAGGGCTTCAAAGGACGTGCAGCCATTGATCACACGATATCTCACCATCAACCAGGCTGCATGACGAAAGCTCCAGGGATAGCAATGCACATCACCTGTAATTTTGATGCCCGTCTTCTCCTCCGCAAAACTCCGTAGTGTGTTTGCTAGCTTCCGGACAGATTGGACTGTTCGCTCAGCCTGACCATTGCTTGCATGTTGTTCCCGGGAGGTCGTCCGAATCTCCGTGGTCAGTCCGATCGAGGCTCGAGCATGTTGAACAGCTCGGAGGATTTGCCTGGTTGCCCGTTCTCCATCTGACTGAAATACGATGGGCTGTGTATTGCACACTTGCATGCTGAAGCGGGTCAACTCCTCTGTAATCTGCCTGAGTGACAGACTGCCCTTGGCCTGGACGGGGATGCGCAACACTGCTTTGGATTCAGATTCAGCTACATAGAGTGCAGTTCCCCATTGCTTTTCTTCAGCTGCTCCAGAGGTGTATGTGTAGCCATAGTCAAAGCTGATCACGTTGCGGCCACGATCCTTACGATCTGCATTGTCAGCATCAGTTCTCACATCCTCTTTTGCTCTTGTTGCTACACACTGCTGACACCAGGCCTGAAAAGGCAAATGTGTGAGTTGATGAAGCTCTTGTTCATGTTTGGTCGGTAGCTTGGGTGTCTTCACAGGGATTGCTTCTCTTCTCTACTCACTGTAGAGGCGCTGTGCAATCTCGTAGGCAATCTTCTCCTCCTCATGGTGCTTGTATTGTTGCAATCTTCTCAGCACCTTCACCTTCGACCCTGAAGTGGGCAACCCAAGCTTCCGACACATGTCCTGGAGATCTTTCAGCTTGTTGTCCTTGTTGAACGTCAGTTCATCGATGTTGACCTCAAGCTCATCAGGATCAACAAAATGCACATCTTCTGCAATCTCTGGCCTTTCTCCTCCTCCAGCTGCCAGCCATGGAATTTCGCCACCTTCTTGGTCTTCTTGCTCAGCTTCTGGCCATGATGCTGGCTCTCCATTAAGCAGTGGATATTGGCTGACTGGAACCTCCGAAGTGACGACGAAGTAGTCTTTGATCAGACCTGGAGCCACAAACGTCAGTGTTGTCCGTGGCCCATGTGGCAATGGCCGGAAAGGCAGTGGAGTGTCTTTGTAATTGGCCAGGTTCTCTAACTGCTCCCATTGATCACTTCCATCAGTCATCTTTGCCAACGTCAGTCGTCCGCACCATTCATCTCCAAAGCTTGAGCTTGGGTCATGGAAGTGTGATGCCATGGGCTTTGAGTGAACAACGATCCCATTGGGTAATGCGTGCCAGCCTGGAAGTCGTTCTAACAAGCCCAGTTCACGTGATATGTATCCGTGCAGCTGTCGAGGTGCTCCACGGACTGGTCGAACTTGCTCTTCAGGGCTTGACAACTCAACTGGTTCTTTCTTCACCTCCTTGAACTTGAAGTTCCATCTTTCCCAACGGGCCAACTTCTCCTTCACTTTACCATCTTCACTGCTGCTGCCTTTCACCATGATGTCGCCAGACTCCTCTGTGGTGTAACCTGGTGACCGACTTTCATCTCGACCAGGATCACCTTCATTTGACAATTGGTGCATCAGCTCCAATGTCACATCATCATCTTCAGTGTCACCTTTCTCACATGCTGCTGCAGCACTCTCACCTGTTGCTGCCGTGGATGGATGCTCTGGTGGCCTTGTGTCACCACCACTCTCAACTGCTTCTTCTCGTCCTCCACTCACTGCATTGACTTGCAGTTCCTCTGGCTCGTCTCCTTCAGCTCGAACTGCACAAATCTTCACATCCATAACAAGCGAATTTCGTTCTAACCTTGCAGGAATCTTCACGGTCTTCTCTGGGTGTTCAAGGAAAAGACCATGATCATCTTTGGAAAGTCCCCATCCCTGCTTCAGAAGGCGTCCAAAGCTCAAAAGTGGATGGGTCACACCAACTCCCAATGCAAATTGTTCAATGAATTCAATCACTTCACCATCACGAGTTTGGGCTTGCAGTCGTAGACGGCGGTTGCCTCTGCTGCAGATCTTGGCTCCTTGTGCATCGATCATTTCAATGGGCTTGCCTGCACCTGGAACTCCAAGGTTGTAGAACCGTTCAGGAGCCACTGACACATCTGCCCCGGAGTCAATCGTCATGATGACGGAGGGAACTTCCAATGCCACAACATTCTTGATCATGCAAATCTTCATAGGCTCAACCATGGCCTTGGCCTCTCCATCATCTCTGCGTCCTGAGGTTTGGGCTTCTGTCTCTTCCATCGATGGAGGCTTCAACTCATCCTTCAACTCCCCATCGCAGTCATAGAAGGTCTCCTCGTCATCCATTGCCTCATAGGTCTCGGCAATCTCTGTCACTGCAAAGATGGTCAGCTCCGAGTTCTCATCTTCTGCCTCGGATGCCTCTTGCTCCTCATTGGAGTCACCCTGGGTGAGATCAAAAATCTCCACAGTGGCCAATCCCGTCGGCGTGACCAGTCTGACCCGCCTGACTCCCGCAGTCGACGAACGTCCTCCGGTGTGGGCTGAGCTGCCAGTTGACGCCGAGGTCTGGCCGTCCTTTGTTGTCACTGTTGCTGACCCTTTTGCATCTTGACCTTCTTCTTCAACTCGTCTCACCTTCTTGGACCAGCAGTCCTTGGCATAGTGGCCTGGTTTGCCACAGTTGTGACAAGTGCCCATGCCTTTGCCCTTCTTGCCATCACCTTTGACAAATGGCTTTCCTCCTTTGCCCTTCTTTCCTCCATCTTTGGACCAGCTGCCCTTACCTTTCTGCTTGCCCTTGTCTTTGCCTTTCTTTCCTCCTTTCTTTCCACCTTTTCTTCCACCGTCTTTTGACCACACTGCATCCACCTCCATTGGTCCACCCTTGGCCTCAACCTCGGCCATCGGTCGTACAGAAAGCTGCAGGCCTCCTTCAGACATCCATCGCTGGCTGACCTGTTCATAGAGCTCGATCCTCTGTCTCAGGTCTTCGAAGGTCGTGTCGTCCTGCAAAGCCATTTGTATGTGGACTCTGAGGTTGGGAGGAAGGGCTGCCACCACTGAAGCAATCTTCAAATCATCTGGATAGGTGGTCTGTGAACTTCTCTCATACTCACGAACCAGGAGATCATACTGGGGAAGCTGTTCGGTCACGGACTTGGTGGCATCAAACTGGACCTTATTGAGGGCTTGAACCAGTGCTAAGCTTCGTTGACGAGTCCTGGGCTGCAGATCCTTAGTCAGGATCCTCCAAGCTTCAAGGCCGTTCTGGTTGCTCACCCCTCGAACTAACCTGAGTGGCCTTTGTTTCATCAGGCCAGTGAGCAGGGAGTACAACCTCTCGGATTGGGCTCGGATCTGTGGGTTGCCATCATTGATGGGGTTTTCTTCTTTCTCAGCCTGCTTCATGTGGTTGAGCATGCTGGCATCAACGGCACCCACGAACGTTTCGAATTGGAACCTCCAGTCCATCCATTTGCTAAGCTCTTCACTTCTGTTTTCTGGTTGAAAACTTGTTGGAGGCCTCAAATGCTTCGTGAACCCTGAACTCTTTTGAACTTCTATCAAGCCATGGAGGGCTTGCACCAGTCCTTGCACTCCATTCGAAGCGCTTGCTGCCTGTGCGGCAGCAGGTCCACCATCACCACCAATGGCTTGTTCCAAGCCAGCTCCAGCCGATGCCATGAGCGTGACCCCAACCAGTCGTATCCACCCGGGGCTTTTGGGTGGACCTTCCTAACCCCCAAAGATCACCCAAAAAGGGATTCCCTGGAGATGCCGGGGGCTGCCCGGCAGAGCTCCGCTACCATGAAAACCGCTGCACCCCTTTTTGGTGCCTCCGTTTGGGCCTGAACAGTGCGTCGCGTGTCAACCTGTCAACCTGCATGCTCACCACCATATGACCTTCATGTGCTCATGCTAGATACTTCAAATCCTGTCAGACTGTGTTTTTCGACAAATGTGCAGAAGTGCCGCAGAGTGGTTTGACATTTTGTTCCTGAACAAAACTTGACCACACTCGCAAACAACCCCTCCCTGGCGAGATTGAGCTGACTACACTGCGACTCGGCCAGGTCAGGAGACTTGTAGTATTTTTTGCCTTCAACCCCAAGACCGCTTGAAGGAAACCTTAGGGTTCCTAGAAGCACACACAAAGCTCCCACTTCCTGCAGCAGCCACAGGCGCCAAGCTGGCCGAGGCACTTCTTGAAGTGCTACCTCGGCCTTCCGGATGCGTCCAACACCTGCTGGCTGCAAGGTCGTGTGAGCGATACAGCAATATGGTAATTGTCTATCTATATCTATTTATCTACCTATAACATTTACACATATATATATATATATACATATATGTTACAAATATTCATGTGTATTTAAATACATAAATATATATATACACAGCATATTTCAATTCAGAATCCGGGACTGTGCTATGAAATGCCCATCCCCGGCCCATCCGCAGGTCCACAGCTCTTTTTCAAACATTGGAGATGTTAACAACCGCTCACATCCCCAGAACATCTTTGGCACCAACGGCCTCCTTTGGAAATGAGTTCCTAACAAGCACTTGCAGGGGCACAGGAACTCAGCAAGAATCCCAAATGCCGAGGGACTCAAACCCAGTGGTGCCTACACCCGGCTTGCTGGCATTTCCCATCACCAAACACCAAGTGCGCGTGTCTGCGTGCGGCACTTTTGTGTTTTGACTTTTGACCATGCAGTAAGTACGTACTGCTAGTAAGCTTGTACTGGCACGTTTGAGCTGGAAAAAAACCTGGTACGAAAATCATGATCCCAACAGCAATCGGGTGATTTACTAGCGACGGTCTTCATGTTTGGTGGCGGTGGTGGCGATGGCGGCGGTGGCGGCGGTGGTGGTGGTGGTGTGAAATAGTGACACCATGAAGTCCCTTTGCATAGTTCGCCCAACCTCTGTTCGTTTTGAGGGTGCAATGCCGAAGGGTTCGCCTGCGGTCATGGTGATCGTTTTTGGGCATGTGTTTTTGAAGAGTGTGAAGCACACTCAAAAATCAAGAAGTGTACCAAGTTCGCAGAACCACGCATACATACCGAAATATGCAGTGAGGGCGGTGACCTTAGTCACTGTCCCTCCTG
>CAXAMN010023228.1:865827-889631 GCA_963970005.1 Durusdinium trenchii | reverse complement strand
TGCAGTGAGGGCGGTGACCTTAGTCACTGTCCCTCCTGTTTTTCGGAGTGCTGGTGCCGAGAGTTCGAACGTTGCCACTTGATGACGTGGCTCAAGGACGCGCAGAAAAAGTTGCGCGCCTTCCGGGTGGGCGGCATGTCGGGGTTTCGCTCCCGAGCATTCGCGTTAGTTCACGACATTTGCATGTAGGACCATTTCACGTAGATTCCAGTTGATGGCCGATGCACCTGCTGGAGAACGGTCGGAACGCCGAGAACGATCCAGAGACCGATCTCAGACGCGAGAGGAGAAGCTTCTGAATCTCGGTTGGGGGATGGAGGAGTTCAATCCGATCGAATGCAAAGATTGGAAACCCAAGCCGAACCGTTGACACAGACTCTTTCGGCTTTAGGTCCAGTGTTACAGCAAGTCCTTCATACACAACAAGCTCAGCAGTCGACTTCGAACATGCCTCAAAGGCCAGATCCACCTGCTGCAGCTCCTCCCCCATCTTTCAACCCAGGCTCTGTTCCACAGATGCCCGGAAATACGGAAATACGCGTGATTCCAACACGTTGCCCAATCAGACCAACAATCCGAATGTGCTAGACCCGAATAGATTTGATGTGTCAGGAACTCAGCCGTCCGATCCATGACAGGCAAACCATCCTTGGAGAAATTTCCATCAGACTCCTGCCCAAGCCGCTGGGATTCCTGATCAACCATTCCCAAACTAGCATGCCTCAGAGTCCAGATCGTCAGAATCCATTCGAGGCTGCTCAACCAAGTAGGTATTCTCAAATGCCATGTCCTCCCGGATCGTGTCCGCCTGGCTTGAGCCAAATCCCAATGAGCCAAACAGGTTTGTTTCAAGGTATTTCTTCGAATCCAGCATCGATTGCACAGCCCCACGTTCAGATCGACACACCCCATGGTTCGCATCGTGAGACAGGGGAAGACAATCCATTCAAACGTTCGGAGCGTTGGATGCCAAACATGCCGCTTCCAGCTTTCGACGAATGGAAAACGATGCCATTGGAGATCACTGGATTCCTTTCATGGTTAACTTCATTGGCCAGTTGCACAGGTTTAGGCTCGAACACATACCTTTCAGAGATCATGATGTGTATCAAGGAGACTGAACCTTTGGGGTGGCATCGACTTTCGCCTAGTCAGATAACTCGTTCGGTACGACTTTTATCAATCTTGAAGACATGCTTCAACAACCATGCACGAGCGAGTTTGGTGATTCGTAATTATGAAGAGGCAAAAGGTTTTGTCCGATGTTGTGGATTCGAATGTCTCCGACTGATCGCCCGTGAATTCTCGGCTAAAACAAGAACAGAGCTCCTTTTCTTTCGTACACAATTGGCAAACAGCAGCATTTCGGCACCGACTATTCCCGAAGTCATCCGAAAGATCCAATCAGAATTGTTCCAGTACGAACGCGTCGCACAGCTGGTAGATCCGAGTGTCAACATCAAGGGCCTAGAGTTCGTCGAAGCCGACAAGGTTCTTGTTTTGTCGCGAGCTGTCCCACAGCCGTGTCGACAGTGGATTGTGTTGAACTCACCGGATGAATCGTTCGCCTCGTACGTTGAGAGTGCACTACGATATGAAGCTCAACAACGCATTTGGTCCGATGTTGGAGGTTAAAGGTAAGAAGGGCAATGGAAAGGGCAAAGGATCCAAGGAGGCAAAGACAAAGGAAAGGAAGGAAAAGGTTTCGATCCTAGAGGTAAAGGAAAAGGAACTTCCGAAGAGACTCGCACATGCAACCAGCGAGGCCATCTTTCGTCAGACGTCAGACTGTCCACATCGTGCCAAAGGTGACAAGCAAGGTACAGGTTCCAAAGGAGGAAAAGGCACGGAAAAGGGAAGCAGGGGAGATAAAGGAAAGAAGGGAGATCAGAAAGGTGGTAAGCCAAAGGGAAAGAGAGCAACCGAGTTTTCTTCGTTCCAACCAGAGTCCGAAGCCGGTATAGTGAGTGGTCGGAGCCGGATATCGAAGACGGTGGTCGATTGTCGGTCTTGGTCGGTTTTTATGAGCTTTCTTCATTTGTCAAAGCCAAGAAATGAGCGATCCCCATCTATGGTTGGTGGATTCCGGCGCTAGCAAGACCGTTGTCTCGATCGAATCGTTGTCAGCATACCGAGTACTTCGTGAACGTACTCTCACCTCACCAATCCAGTTCAGACGGCTTCAGGAGAACAAGTTCAGATTGCACATGAATGCATGTTGGAAGTGTACTTTCCAACCATCATCGAACATGATGACCACGACAAGACGAAACTTGTTCGCTATGAGATTCGTGCAGTGGTGGGACCGGTTGAACACAACTTGTTGAATTTGGACCTGAAGGTTGCCATGTCAGGGTGGGGGATATCCGAAGGATGGAATGTGAGATTTGGGCAAATGTGCCTTGGTTGCGCGCCCATCGTCGCAAGACTTGAAACAAGGGGTCACGCACTTGAGGCCTGGTCTGAGCCCTCATCCGATGCCTCACCAAAGAGTTCATGTTCAGGCAAGTCCCCAAAAGCTTCGGATCGTTCGATCTTAGTGTCGCCTGAAACGACCGTTCGAAGTCCTTCCAAAGGAAATCATATGTGACAGTGTTGAAATTCGATGACATTCCTGAAGTGCAAGTCTTTGAGATTGCCGGAGCGAAACATGAGCCCAATCGTAAGTTGACATGTCCAACCAAGTCTTCGGTTCTTCATGTACTTGATCAGCCATTGCCGGAACCAGGTGAAATGGACATTGAAATCAATGAGAAGTCAGAGCCTTGTGCAACTTCAGACGCATCGTTCCCTAGCTTCTCAAAGAAGATCGAAAAGGAACTTTCGATGCACCGAAGGAGAGGACACATCCCGTATGATCGACGTTGCACCCATTGTTTGAGGAGTCGTTCAACCATACATCATGCACGAACCAAAGAATCGGACCCACCTATTGATCACAAGCTGTTTTTGGTGCAAGCTGACTACTTTTTCATCGATAAGTACAAGTTTATGTTACTTGCTGAAGGAAGTTCGGGATTGATCGGGGTAGCTTCTTGTGGATTGAACACGGATGCCGCATTGGCCGACTGCAGGAAGTACTTCGCCCAATTGGGAGTCACCGAAACCAATTCGATGTCGGTCGAGATCCTTACGGATTCCGAAGTTGCATTAGGAAATGTTCTCAAGAAGCTCCATTGATCATCAAAGCGGCCGCACCTCAAAGTCACCAAACGGTGGGCCTTGCCGAGCGTAACGTGCGACGGATGAAGGACATGGTGTCTTGTTTAAGGAGTGCTGGAACTGAGGACAGTTACCATCGCATGTTATGTTACATCTCGCAAACACACAACCACTTTGGGGTTGGCAGTACGACCGGAATCTCGTCAGGACTCGAAAATCGTCGAACGCCAATCGAGTTGTTGCTACAGAAGGATCGCCCCAAACCAGTCACAAGCCTGTTTGGAAGCATTTGTATGGCCAAAGGCCCGGAGTCGCTCGTCGATCAGATCCCCGAGAAAAGCCGATTCATACCTGCTGCATGCATGTACATCAAACCCAACAGTTTGGCGCATGTTGTGACCACCCAGATCTCAGGGAAAGAACACACAATTCAGGCAGAGGTGAAGCCGCTCGATCGTTTGATGTGGGACACATGCTTGTCCATCGATTCTCAAGGAAATCCCGAAGACATCAAGCTCAGAGCTGCCTTCGAGCGAATCTATGGGGCCGCCAATGGCCATTGGATGATCAGGTCGGGGCCGGTGAAGCACTTCCGTCGACTGGTCCGCCCCGTCCGTGGATTCAACAATGCGGTCCAACTCCTGATTGCACAGCTTGCAGTGCATCCAGTAGACATGGTCGTAAACACTCTCCTGCTTGCTGTAGACGTTATAGGGACTGGGTAGAGTCAGAGCGTCGTCGGCTGAGTGAGTCATCCAAAGGTCAGGAAGATCCATCATCAGGTCATCAGGCAGGTTCAGAGGTCCTTCCCAAGCCAGATCATCCTACAGGGCACATTCGAGAAGAAGCCTCCCGTCTCAGGTGACAGGGAATCCGCTCCTGAGAGATGGCCGGCTTCCGGACGCGTCGAATGCTGCTGATGTTCGCTGGGATCCTCCCGCCTCCATGGAAGTGGACCCTGAATGTGAACCTTCAATCCCCGATGAAGTGCCCGATGTTGCTATGAATGATGCCATGGACGGTGACCCCAGTCGGACGCCGATGGACATCAGCCAGTTCCTGCTTCTTTTGTCAGCACCTCCGGAAGAGTTGATCCGAGAGAGCTCAAGCCAAGGGATATTCTGTCCAATCTTCGTACCATCGAAGCAGACCACCAAGTTGACAAGCGAGCCATTTGAGTTCTGTGGATGCACTGTGTACTTAATTGACCCAGAGCTTGGACTGTCTGGGGACGGACAAACAACTTTTCCACCTCAGAGCTGGAAAAGGCAGGAAAGTTGATTGAGTTTGTTGCCATGAATAAGCTGACGGTGGGAGTGCCGATTGAAGCTCAGACACTAGCTCAGACGGCAAAGGACATGGCTTTCGAATTGCACATCCGCATCATCGGATCACGTTGGGTTTTGACATGTTAAACGGTAGAAGGAGTCAGTCCCAAACCAGCGCAGGGCTAGATGCGTAGTTCAGGACGTAGCAGCTGGAGCCCAATAGGCGCATCATCTCGGCATCGACTCCAAGTGTAGAGGCCTTCCGTTCATTTCTCGCAGCAGTCCAACACTACAACATGCGGTTAACAAGTCTCGATATCTCAACGGCCTTTTTGCACAGCCAGCTGCCGAATGGCATCAGGGCCATAGTCAGAATGCCTGCTGACGTGTCATTTGCGCCTGACGCATATGAACCTGTGTTCCTCGACTTGTATCGAGCGATGAACAGCCTGAGGGTTGCTTCAAAGGCATGGTTGAACACGCGTTCAAGGATCCTCAGGGACAATGCAGGTCTCTTAAAGTGCCCAAGTGAGCAAACTATCCTCGCAGGAGTGACAAAGAAGTCAAACAGTCCTTCGATAGTGTTGGTATACGTGGACGACCTTTTGGTAGGATCTTTGTCACCTCGAGGGATTCAGGACATTCGTGGAGCACTTGAAGAGTCTTTGAAAGTCAAGACGACAGGCATGATCACCAGTGCAAGTAAGGAAGGGGGCCGAATCACGTCCCTTGGAAGGGAGATCATTCGTCCAAATCAGTCCGATCGACTTTTGGTTTGGGTACCACCGAGCTATCTAGAAGAGTTGTTTGTTGATGACCCCTTTTGTCAAGATTTGAAAGGATCCCCTGTTCCACCAGACCTTCTTCAGATCCTTGAGAAAGCTCATCGCAGTCCAGAGACGATCACGATCTTATCTGAAGAATCAGAAGCTGCAAGTAGGTACAAACGGATTGCTGGAAAGCTTGCATGGTGCAGCCAAACACGTCCAGATCATGCCAGGTTCATTTCCCTGTTAGCCAGGGGACAAAGTGATCCGACGAAAGTTCATGAGAACATGTTGAGAAGGTATTTACGGTTTGTTCGAACATTTGTTTCATCAATTCCCCACAGAGAACATGCACATCGACTACTATGATGGTCTGATCGCAATCTCTGACGCTTCATGGGGAAGTAGCGATGTTGAGAAACGAAGATCAGTTAGTGGTGGCCTCATTTTTTGGCGAGGATGCGTTGTCAAGAGCTTCAGCCGATTGCAAGGATGCGTGACACTTTCTTTATGTGAAGCTGAGGTCGCGTCGGTCTGTCAAGTTGCACAGGAATGCATTGGATTGAGACATTTAGTGGAGTACCTCGATTCATTCGCCGACATGACAGAGCCTCAGAAGTTTCAACAAGAAAGCTTTGCTGCTATGCAATTTGATCAGATCGGAAGTTCAGGAACTCGTGACTACTTTCCAGTTCTGCTGTACTCGGACTCTCAGTCTTGCGTAGCTGTCTTGCAGAACCAAGGGTTGTCACGCCGTGTGAGGCACATCTCGCTAGCCACATGTTATGTTCAATCACTGGTAGAGAATGGTCACATGGTTTTGGTTTGGATCTGAGGGAAGTTTTGTAGCGCGGACCTCCTCACCAAGATCTTGAATCGTGATTTGACTGAATTCCATAGGGAGCAGATCGGTATTCTCGAGATCACCGCACCAGAATCTTGGCAGACCATGTGTGGAAAAGACTTGAAGAAACGATCCAAACAAACGAAAAACGAAGAGGTACCTGAAACAGATGTTGCTGCCGTACAGCATGATCCAGAGAACGAACCGGTGATGTTGCCAGAACAGCCATTTTCAACTTTTCCGTATGCCGAAATCGCATCGGTTGGCAGTGGTAAGACAGAGTTTGATTTGAAGCTGCTGAAGATTTTGTCCGACATAGCTGACCAAAGGGTGACCAAAGGGTCTCACACGTGATTGTGGAACTTTGCATTTGGAACGAAGGCGGATTTTCACAGGTGATTCGAAAAGATTCACATGGTTCCTTGCGGATTGTGCCAGTCACCGAAGAAGACAATTTGAACGTTGTTCATTTGAAGTTGTGTGATTGAGTCGACAAGGTCCTCCAAGACTTTCCAAAGGTCATGCTGATGTGTTGGGCATCGCCTCCGTGTACAGGTGGTTCGCCAGTGATCAACCTGATCCCAGAACCTCGCAGGTCAGAAATCAGAGAGCAGCGCATGGCTGAGTTCAAATCGCTGATCGAAAGTTCCCGAGACGTCATGTTGCGTTGTCACGTTAGGTGTCTCGAGCTTGCAAGGCCATGCATGTATTGGAAAGAACGCTGCGCATACACTCAGAGCGAAGAGGCCCGAGCGAAACATGAGTTCCGAATTGCTAGCAAGTGCATGTTGTTTGATCCCAAGCGCTGTCAATGCAATACCCATTTGCCACTGAACAGCCAGAGTCTTCGTGCACTAGGAGTATATCCATTGAAGCTAGTTCAGAAATTGGCCTCCTGGTTCCTCCGGTTGCAGTCTCTCCCTGAGTGAAGACCCCATGGGATAGAAAGAACTGAATTCAATAGATATAATTTCACTTGATTTCATTGATGGACTATGCCATTTGTTGCAGTAGGGTTCGATGATCTCGATGTGAAACACCGCAATAGCCATAGATACCATAATGACTGTTTAAGCGAAATTCCATAAAGTGGATACAATTTGTTTCTTTCGAACTTGATTGCCATGGCTCCTAAGTCCCGGATCATGATCGAGGTGGAAGCACCGTCAAAGGTGAGCATCGAACTGAACGTCCATCGCGACGACCATGATCACAGGGATCAAGTGCCGCGGCATCGAGCTCAGTGCAGGATTCCACAACAGCTGGAAGTGAGAATTTGAAGGGAGGTGGAAAAGGTTTGAAGTTGGAGAAGAAGGATGGTGGGTATGGAAAGATGGAAGAAGTTGAGGGAGACAGCCATGAGCCTGAGTGGCACCATGTGGACGAAGGCCATTCAAGCTCACCTCACCCGCCATCGTATTTGCCAGGCGAACCGCACCCGCCGGAAGACATTCCGGCCATTCGCTATGTGTTCACTAGGAAGAGTGATCCACAAGAGAGAATGCATGACACTTTGAAAACACTTGGACGGATCCTTGGTGACAGCTCCATTGTGCACGAAGTGCCTACCTCTTGGCCTGGTGTCGAAAGGATTCTCTTTTGAGTTCGCCTCGCACCTGCACAGGGTCCGAGAGACTGGTGAATGTCATTGCCTGCTTGCCATCGATTTGAATCGAGTCTTCAAGCCTTGCAAGTATTGCATCCACATCCCGTGAAAGCATGCATGCATAAGAGTACGGCTCAAAACCACTAAGCCGTGTAAAGCTCATAACCTTTCGTTCATTGCTTGAGAACGTAACAGTGTTTGGTCGTGGGGGGGTGTGAAATAGTGACGCCATGAAGTCCCTTTGCATAGTTCGCCCAACCTCTGTTCGTCTCAGGGTGCAATGCCGAAGGGTTCGCCTGCGGTCATGGTGATCGTTTTTGGGCATGTGTTTTTGAAGAGTGTGAAGCACACTCAAAAATCAAGAAGTGTACCAAGTTCGCAGAACCACGCATACATACCGAAATATGCAGTGAGGGCGGTGACCTTAGTCACTGTCCCTCCTGTTTTTCGGACCGACATATGCAGTGAGGGCGGTGACCTTAATCACTGTCCCTCCTGTTTTTCGGAGTGCTGGTGCCGAGAGTTCGAACGTTGCCACTTGATGACGTGGCTCAAGGACACGCAGAAAAAGTTGCGTGCCTTCCGGGTGGGCGGCGTGTCGGGGCTTCGCTCCCGAGCATTCGCGTTAGGTGGTTTTTGGTTGAAACAGTGTTCTCACGTTTGTTCACGGAGTTCTCTAAGTTTCATAGGTGGTGGTGGTGGTGGTGGTGGTGGTGGTGGTGGTGGTGGTGGTGGTGCTGGTGCTGGTGCTGGTGTTGGTGGTGGTGCTGGTGCTGGTGCTGGCGCTGGTGCTGGTGCTGGTGGTGGTTAGTTGTTGTTGGTGGTGGTGCTGGTGGTGGTGGTGCTGGTGGTGGTTAGTTGTAGTTGTAGTTGTAGTAGTAGTTGTTGTAGTAGTAGTAGTTGTAGTAGTAGTAGTAGCTGTAGCCAGCAGCAGTTGCAATTAATAGTAATAAACATAGTAGTAGTAGCAGCAGCAGCAGCAGTCGGAGTAGGAGTATATAAGAGTAGGGGTAGGAGTAGGAGTAGGAGGAGGAGGAGCAGCAGCAGCAGCAGCAGAAGCAGCAGTAGCAGTAGCAGTAGCAGCAGCAGGAGTAGTAGTAGTAGTAGTCGTGGAAGTAGTAGTCATTCTGACTGAAATGCGGATGTCGTTCAGAGGTCGTTCAGAGGCAATTTTTTCGCCGAGAAATCTGGCTAAATACTGTCCATCAAAAGTGAGCAGCAGCAGCAGCAGCAGGAGCAGCAGGAGAAGGAGCAGCAGGAGGAGCAGGAGATGGAGCAGCAGGAGGAGCAGGAGCAACAGCAGGAGCAGGAGGAGCAAGAGCAGCAGCAGCAGCAAATGCATGTTGTACGTAGTTAAGGAGGTAGTTCCAATGTCGTTTTGGATGTCGTCCAGAGGGTCGTTCCCCAGCTAAATGACACATTCCACAAAGACAAAAAAAACATCAGAAATAGCTGCGGCGGTGCGTGGAATTCTGAACGAAGGATCCCACAATACTACTTTACATAAACCCACCTTTTTCTTCTGGCTCATTTACCTTTTTCGACATCTCTTCTCATCTCTACCTACAAACATGCGGCCGGGGCACAGCCAGCGCTTGGCTCGCGACAAGTGGACAGGCTTCCTTGGTCCAACACCTCGGTGCAAACATGGCTGCAATGAGCAAGCGGCCCAATTGCCAAATGCAAAGGGAGCTGGCGAGGAAAAGCTGGGGGTGCAAAAACTGAGGTCGAGAAGCTGGGTGGCAAGAAGAAGGAAAGCGCATCAAAACTGCAAAAGCGTTGCTCCCGGCACACCAGCGTGTTGCTAGGAACACGCAACAGTCGCATTGCTGATCCTAACTAGCAAGGGGTTGGAGGGGGATTCCCTGTAGTTCCTTGGCCAAAAGGATGCAACTGGCTCCCAGTTTCCTTGGCACTAGTGTGTAGAAAGAATGAGTCGTACCGGATACATTAAGCACACCACAAGTGCAACAGCTCAGAAATATCATGCTAGGTAGGTGCAACTGCCTGTGGCCTTGCTGCCCATACAACATGCCGTGTGCTGCAGGGAAGGAATGCATCCCAAACGGGGACATAAGGCACAGGGTGGACGACGGCTGTACACGCGGAATTCGGATGTGCCCGCGGTTTCCAGGATTGGTTGCGCACGCAGAAGTCTTGCTTTGCTGTTCTAGATGCCTGAGAAAAGACCACCTGACAGCACCCACGGTTCCAACCGAGGGTTCAACACAACAGCCAGCCCCCAGGGTTCCACAACGGATTCCGGGCGCCGGTGACAAACTGGCCCAGAGGTTGAAACCCAACTGCATTCTGCTGTTGGGAACCAACTGCGCAGTCTAAAGCGCAAACAGATCAACACCAGCCAGGCTCCAAGGCAGACAGCACCGAACATTCCAAACAGCATGCGGGGTTCTAGGACGGAATTCCGGCTTTCAAGCCCTGTGGGCTCCGTGGGCAGACTGTGCCACAACAGCACCCAAGGTTCCAGACAGCACCCAGGGTTCGACAATGGCATTCCGGTTTTCAAGCCCTGTCGATAAGACTGCGCACCACTCCCGACAGCAGTTCCAGAAAACACCCAGGGTTCGAGGAATTCCGGTTTAAGTTTAGACCGTCGTGGACGAACTTTGCGCCACTCCCAGCCCTAGAGATTGAAACCCATCATTCTGCTGCTGAGTTGGGAATACAATGTCCGTCTATTTGTAGCGGAGGGTAGACCATAAGGTGGTAGCTTGCAAGTAGCTAGTAGGTAGTAGCTACAGCTAGAGTAGCTATTCAGTAGGCCACTGATAGGCTAGGACACGGACGCACTCTCTGCTGGCTTGCATGATTGATTTGGTTCCAAATGTATTGGGATGAAAACTTAATCATCATGTAGCCGTGTCTTGCGGTGTCAATCTGGCAAACTCTGGTGAATTCAGCAGCCAATAGCTCAACGCTCCTAGGCCTATGTTGAATGGTTTGTATGTGTTTGCGCCCCATGGCCGACAGAAAGCACTAGTTCGACAGGGCACCCAGCGCTGCACGTCTGGGTGCGCCTCCCGCAGTTTTGAGGCTGCAAAGGTGTCAACACCCTGAGTGCAACTCACAGTTCCAAACATCATAAAACATGACATGTATTACTGTAGACAAACATTTGTTCACAGCTCCTTTTGAACAAATATTGTCACTGACCTTATTCCAGTGCTGGATGTTCGAGACCGCTTGTGCAACAATACCATATCTAATATGCAGCAATGACCAAGGTTGGTCTAACGGTCTAACGTGGGTCTTTTGGTGGTGCGTGCTGCAAAGCTGTCCATGGGCCCACGGGTCTGTCAAATAAAGCATCCAATGCGGTGGCATTTATCGGGTTCTTATAAAGGGCCGGGGAACACCAACACGAGCGAGTTCTTTGACCAGGCAGGCCACATTGTCTGAAATGAACTGCTCCACCTCATCAAGCGGTTCAGCACCATACTGCTCCTCTGGGTCAAGTCTTGAAGGCCACAAGCAGATTGTGATCAACATATCAGAAAGTGCGGGGCACGTGATTTAGCTTTGACGGCCACAATGGATGGACTGACTGAAATGAAGGCCATTTACTGTACAAATGTTAGGATTGAAAAAACAGTTTCCAAACTTAAAGTTGAACATGTGCGTGCTTTGAAGGCTATCACCAATCACCAACGCCCCTCCTGAGATGTGGCTGCTCGGATCTGCGCCATGCATTCACGGGATGTATTGCCATGGAGCTGTCCCTGTGACAGCAACGATCGTTGCACCTGGTCATGGACATCCAAGTTGATTGGCTTTGGTTACTTTGGCGATACTTGATATTACTTCATGTTTGAATCAGAATGAGCTTTTATGTGCAATCAGGTCCGTGTTCTCCTGCATCTACTGCCTTCTCTGTGTCACCTCACGCAATCAGGTTCCGGCCACAGGCGGCGCACGTTCTAAAGCTGCTGCTGCACGCTGGTCCAAGCGATTTTCCTTGGGCTGAGTATGGAGGTGGCTAGACGTTAATTGAACTCGTGCCGAAAAATAAGCCCATGAGACATCTTTCAACAGTTGCACATTCACAAGGCTCAAGGTCCCTTCTTGCGGTCAAATGATGGGCTGGTCTTTGTTGGTCATTGTCAACATGCACTATCTGGGCAGACTAATAGCGGCGCCTACGGAGAAAAAAAGCTTGCTTTGAAAGCAGCAACCACTTGCACATTACGCCTGGCAGCCCGGATGCATACTGCAAGTCCTTACCCCGGATGCTGCTGAGCAGCATAAATGAAGCTTTCGACATCATCTAAGCTCGGCGAGCCCCAGCCCCTTTTGCGTGCCTTCCTGGCACAACAAATCAAACCAATGGAAGAATTTAAAGATGGTGAGGCGATTCTGAGGATCTACATTCTCCGCAGATTCTGGTAACTCGTGTGCATGGCATGTGTGCGCCTTTGAATCTTTGAAATCCGCCCAATGCAGGCAGCGCTTGGCTCGCGGGTACCATGGAGGCTTCCTTGATCAAGTACCTGCCATTGACCCACCCTCTCAAAGGTTGATAGAGCGATTCGATGATCGATGCGTTCAGCACCAGCATGAAACACCAAAGTCGCCAAGCTTCATACGCAAGAGCAAGACTCGGAAACAAAGCTCTTGCACCACATTTGACATCTGTCATTGGCTCCTGCTGCTGCACGGGGCTGTCAGCACTTCTTAAAGCGTCTGCTGCACGCTCCTAAGCTTCGGCTGCCACTTGCTCGGATGGCTTAATGAACTGTGGAAGACCAGGCTGACAAAGGTTCAAGGCAGAAATGGATCAACATAGATAAAGGGTGACATGTGTAACATGCCAAGAGTCATTTAAGCAATTTTCTTCAATAAACCTCTCGATGTCCTCAGTCATGCAATTCACAAAGCAAGCACTTGGAGGCTGACTGTACTCCTTGGTCATTTTCCTTGATGTGACACAGCATCAAAATGAGAACAAGTTACATAACAAGGTCGAGTATCCCGAGCAGTTGGAGCAGTTTGCCCAGGGAAGGCATTGAAAACCTGCAGCCAGGCAGGATGGTGCAGGTCCTTCTGCCCGTGCAGCCGGTGACTATGTCATGGCAGCCACAAGCACAGGCTACCACGTTACTACTAACTACGTGGAAAGAGTTAGCCAAGGTCATGTGGCCTCCTTTCGTGGTGGCACTGAAGCCTGCTGCACAGAAAACTGCGAAGGCTGCCGCGCACGACGGATACCTGGGAGAGTGGCCCCAAACAGACTGCTCCTGCTTTCCAAAGACCATCTGTCCACACGACCCTCTTTGAGCCCACCTGTTCACACTTTATCACTTAAAGAGCTTCTTTGACATGTTGTTTACGCGTGTTTCGGACAACTGGTGCCATGATCTACCAAGCTGCGCCCCATCAAGCCAGCATTTGGATCACGGCAGGTGTGCAAGCTGCCCTGCAAAGACAAAGACCAGTCTTGTCAACTACTAGCACCTCGTACTACCATGCAGAGAATGAAAACAAATTGATAAAAAGGGTATCTCTACAAGATGTAAATGTGCAAAATAAGTAGAGCTCGAAGCCTCGAAGGAATCATTAGCTAATCTTCAGCTTCGTGAAAGGCTTCAATCACATCATTGCATCATTCGAGCTCTCCTGGGTAGTTGCCTCTACAAGTAGCTCATGGAGTGGCAATGGATGTTAGGATGTTCTAGGTGTGACCAAAAAAGGTGACGTCACAATATAAAGTCCAAGGGAATGTCGGAGCAGTCGGGTTACTAACCTTTCATCCGCTCTGCACCAGCTTTGGCACGGGTGAATTTCAGCACCTGGTCCAAAACCTGGCGCTGCAACCATTGAGCAGCAGTTCGCAAGGCAGAGGCAGCTCGCTCATCCAAGGAGTTGTCCTTGGCTGCTCCAGCGTTACAACTTCTACAGCATTATAACTTATAACGCCTTCTAAACACAGACACAGTGAGAGAGAGAGAGAGACATATATTACATATGCATGGACATGTAAACACATGCGCGTGTGTGTGTGTGTGTATTGTGTATACATATGTGTATATATACAGGTTTTCTCAACCGTGCTCTTCGTGCTCTTTGCTTTCGATCATCATATTTTTGTCCTTCCAGGTGAGTTGGCTTTAAAGTGGTGTATCTGCGGCCCCTATGTGCTAATCTACATTGAAGAAGCAAACAATCCGGGTCGCCATTTATTCACTCCAAAGAGCATGAATGAAGTCCTCCAACTCTTCCACTGATGGCCCGCTAATGTGAGGGATTGCCTCAGGACATCCAAGAACACTTTTGTGGCACAGCTTGAAGTCCATCGTACGCCAGCGCAAGGGCAAGTGCATGTGCAAAAAGATAAACAATATATACTATACTAAACTATACAAATCTCAGCGTGCATGATACATGTTCTGTTGCTCTACTTCATGCCACCTAAGCCCCCATTGAATCTTGTGGCAACAATTGCCACGCAAGCAAGGGCATGAATAGAGTGGAAATGTTCCACAGGCCCAAAGCCCAGCTGAGTGGACGTGGCGTGTTCAGCATGATCGACATCAAGCAGCCAAGCATGCTAGTTTTCCCATGCGTCTTCCCATACTCTAGCATCGTTCAAACGATGCTAACGGGTTAATGCCATAGCCATGGCAGCTACGGCACTAGGAGTGCAGGATCCATCGTCTTTTGGGCTTTGTTGATTCGCCCGATGCCTCAGCAGCAAGGTAAACCTACAGGACCGCACAAGGGTTCATCGTGGACTCATCTGGTTGTAAGGACTTCTCAAGACCAACATCACAAATTGCACTCAGGTTGCTTTCGGGATGGCTCAGCTTCTGAGTGTCTGTTTGGAGGCTTCACCGGCCCCTTCATACCAAGCTGCAACCCGCGCTGGGCTCTCGACAGCTGAGGAGGCTGCCCTGACACTTCTTAGCATTCTGAACTACAGCGATGACCGGTGAAGCCTTGAAGCTTTTGCTATTAACAAGGACGCTACTAGTAACAAAGGGCATCGCTACTAGGAGCAAGGACGCTACTAGGGGCTCCTGGCCGTATTATTACTGGGAGCAAGGACGCTACAGTACTGGTATTGCAAGACAACATAAGACACCATAAGACACCTATATAGCACACGTAGATAAGAGCAACATGAGTCTCATACAAAAAAATCAAGAAGCCAACGACAAAGTGGCAAAACGCCGTGCAGCCATGCATTTAGTGCTCCAATGAGCCCTCAACTGGCGGTATCTGTGATTGCCTTGCCACTTCACTACAAGGGCCGTTTACTTGCAAAGGAGGCCCCCATTGGCACAGGTGATTGGGATGGGGCTGCAGAGCGGTCATGAAAAAGACTTGAGAAGCCTAGGCCTAGCAAAAGGATGTGAGAGCACCACAAGCACTACGAGACAACGGCAAGAGATGATCGAAGCAAACCCCGCAAGCGAAGAATGCCTCAAGGGCAGCCCAGGCAGCACAATATATTTCCTGTTCCCTTCCGCGACTCATGACTCTTACCTTCAATTTGCGGTGATTTTCTTTAGGTTTCCATGGAAGTCTAGCTGCGTGCTCAAAATGCCTTTTGGAAGCCAACTGTAGGAAGTAGGTTTGAGATGGGTGGTGGACTGGTGGACTCTAGACCAATCAAGTCAGTCACGACAGCTTGGTACAGAAAAGAAGGACAATGCACTATGCAGTCATCAGCCAATCAAATTATGCTCACATAGAGGACTTGTTTTAGAAGCTGCCGCAAAAAAAAAAAAAACAGATGTGAACGCTCACTATTATGGATTCAATGGGCGTGCCACAGGACTTTGCGCCACCTGCTCGAGCACTTGCCGCTGCACTGCTGGTGCTGCACCTCTGGGAAGTGCAGCTCAGCAAAACTGCTGCGATTTGCTGCATCAATGAAAGGGCACATGCATCGCACTTGTTATATACGTTTGCAAACAACACTCGGCACATCTTAGTGCAGTTCAATTTCAGATGCACCTCGCAGGGCTTCGCCGGCACGTTCATTGAGCTCATTCTCCTCAATAAATGTCTCCACCTCCTCAGGTTGGCGTCAACAAGGCCTTCCAGCCAGTCATAAGCTTGTACCTCACACTCAGGAGTTATTGCTAATACACACAGGTATGAAGGAGATGAGAGGATCCTGTGGCCCTGTATGAGGGCTTACGGCTTACGTGAGGCATGATAAGGGATCTGATGAAAGGCTTGTCCAGAGGTACCAATTGCTATCACACATGGGTAGGTTGTCCAGAGGTACCAATGGAAAACTGTATACACTTACTTGTCACAGCTTTGGGGAGCAGTCTACACAGAATAACTGCTAGTTAAATTTTCCAATGTATACTGGGATGTTGGATTTTTGTGTGTTCCAAGCTTCAAGATCCAAATAAAAAAATTGAACAATCTTAGAATCTTAGCACTTCAGATGGGTATCATCCCTGCTTGGCGCCACAAAAGTTGAAGAAGCACTTTTCTCGGCCTGGCAGGGGCTGACCGGCGAGACATGCAACTGGATAGACTTGAATAAGCCAAGGAAGTGGCCTTGAAGGGCCATACACCATTATACAAGGACGCTACTAGGGGCTCCCGGCATCGCTACTAGTAACAAGAAGCTACTGGGGGCTCACGGGCGGGGCAGCTGTTACAAACTCTGACCAGTGGGCTCAGGTGGGCTGTGCGCCTTCCGGATGCGTCCCACGCAGCCGGCATTGGGATCCCGGCAGGTCGCTAGGCTGCCCTGATCTAACACCACTCGTTGCACCAATGGGGAACAAGAGCGCAACAGCCCCGCCTCAGATTGGTTCCAGGCGAGGCGGGTGTTCCAGACGAGTCACTTGAGTCAAGCTGTCGGGTGCATCATCCCAAGAATATGCAGCTTGACGGCTTGGCCTGTTCGTTTCTGTAGTTTGAGTCGACTTTGCCACATCTATATAACTCTCTCATCCGTATCTCCTATAGTTAGCAAACCTATCATACAAGGCTAAGCGGGATGATAGAGGCCGCCTGCTTGGCTTGAAACACAAAGGCCGCAGCCTTGCTTTCGATCGACCCAGCTACCCCATCCCATGAACCCGAACCCCTGTCACAGAATGATGGTTGCAAGCTGAGCTGCCACTTTGTGACTGAGGTCGTTGTCTTCCTGGGTGACGACTGGCGATTATCAAAAGCTAAAGCTGCACTCTGCTTTCAAACTCTGCTTTGGTGCTTGTTCTCTTGTATCAGTGGCAGTGCCAGGGCGTGAGGTTGCACGAAAAATGTTGAACAACCCTCTCGTTCAGGATGTGTGCGTTCCGGATGTGCTGTGAAGAGTCTGTTTCACTGTCGATGGCGCTCATGTGTGTGTAACCCTTGGAATGATAGGGATCCTGTTGGATTTGCTCGGCTTGCTTTCTTATTTTCTAACTTTGTTCCAGCAGGGGGATGCCCCACACCTGAAGAGAGGGCATCTAACAAAGAGGCTCTTCAGGTTGTGCTGATATCAGCAAGGACGCTTGCTGACGTACCTGCATCAACTTTTAAGTTTCCATAAAGGGCTAGTGCCTGCGGCAGACAAGAGCGTACGACGTCATCCTGTCGTCTCGATCTCGACTTGAGCCTTTGGCCCCTTCTCCTTTTGAAGACCTCCAGGATCCGTGGTTCTTACTTGTACCTTAGGAAATGGTACCCTAGGCCGGCGTGTGGCACCGCTGTCAAGTCAGTACGCATATCCATGAGTGTGTTTGGCCTCGTGCCAACCCGGGATGAGCCCGCAGAGTGCCTCCCGTGGACCCGTCGAACGGGTGTACGTCGAACGTATCCATTGCCTGGATACAGAGCAGCTCGCAGCGAGCGTAGGTGGCCTAGGCCGTACGTATGATGATTTTTGTCTCATCTTTGGAATTCCAAGTTGGCTCATGCCTGTACGTGACCGTAGCGGTCAGGGGTGGCAGCCCTCGGGCAAGCCGTACGTGGTCGCAGCGACCGAAGCTTGTTCAAGGTTCATTGGAACCTGTGGAGAACTTAGCCCCCTTCTCCCCCTGCCCTCCCCCTTTCTCTCTTTGCTTTCTGGGGTTTTCCTGAATGTAATACTCAGGATCTCCCCTTTCCTTCTTTGGTGTGTCCCTGGACGATTGTTCGTAGCTGGGAACACCTTCCTTTCTCTCCTCTCCATTTCTCTCCCTCTCTCTTTCTTTCCTTCTCTTTTTCCTCTCTTCACCCTCTTCCTTGGGCGTCCCTGGAGGCTTTCGTCATAGCTGGGAGCCCTTCCTTTTTGGTGTGTCCTTGGACGCTTGTGCCGTAGCTGGGAACACCTTTACTTCCTTCTCTCCCTCCTTCACTTTTCCTCCTCCCCTCCCCCCTCTTTCCTCGCGCGTGGCGTATTTACAAGCAAACTAGGCTTCTGCAACAGGTTTCTCAATGAGGTTTGGACTGTCATCGGTTTGCCCCCTTTCATTTGGTTCCCCTTTCATCCGCCCCCACAGACTTTTTTCCTTCTTTCCTTTCATGTCCTTCTGTCTTCATGTCTCTTCATCCTCATCCTTTCTTTCTCTTGCGCGCACTATCGTCCGGACCTTAGTTTGTACACATACACGCACGCGTACTCTACTTACAACGAGGTTTAGGTGGCCCAGGTTCGTTACAATGAGGTTTGGCTCATCGGTTGTCCCTCTTCACTTGGTTCCTTTTCATCGGCAACCACACACACCTTTGTCTGTCTTGTCCTTCTCATTTTCATCTGTCCCTTTTGCGTGCACATGTGCCTACCTCCTTTCCGGGCAGGATGGAGGTCACACATGCCTCCCTTCGGGGAGGCGTGTGTGTGTAACCCTTGGAATCATAGGGATCCTGTTGGATTTGCTCGGCTTGCTTTCTTATTTTCTAACTTTGTTCCAGCAAGGGGGTGCCCCACACCTGAAGAGAGGGCATCTAACAAAGAGGCTCTTCAGGTTGTGCTGATATCAGCAAAGACGCTTGCTGACGTACCTGCATCAACTTTTAAGTTTCCATAAAGGGCTAGTGCCTGCGGCAGACAAGAGCGTACGACGTCATCCTGTCGTCCCGATCTCGACTTGAGCCTTTGGCCCCTTCTCCTTTTGAAGACCTCCAGGATCCGTGGTTCTTACTTGTACCTTAGGAAATGGTACCCTAGGCCGGCGTGTGGCACCGCTGTCAAGTCAGTACGCATATCCATGAGTGTGTGTGTGCGGGTGTGTTCCCAGTGTGTGGGCCATCGAAGTTTGCTCCATCTCGCGCCAATATTGTTTGTTTTATCGGTCTGCTATTTTTTGGCCTAGTGCGAACCAGGATTTCTATATATATAACTATATATATATACATTATATGCAACAAGCCTCGGTCAGAATTTGGCCTTCCTGTGAAGGGCCGCAACTGGCTGGGTCCCAACCCCAGGCAACTGCCTGTGCCTTTGTTGAACAAGTCACATACAAATGACTCAGCTTCAGAACGGTACACACCGCGTGGCGTACCCACCGAAAGGTCAAAGCACACACTGGTGAGGTCTCACATGATCAAGGTGTCCATTCTGTAAGCTGCTTGTGCCACTAGCCTCGTTGGCCATAAACTCGGCAACGTCCAAGTTACAGTAACCCCAGGGAATTTGCACATGCGGACAACTGTGATTTTTAATGATGTTTCTTTAGTCGTTGACGTCTTGCGCCAAGAGTCCGGCAGCATCTCAAACATTTCTGCATATTCATTGAAATATGGGCGCGTGATGACGCGTGTATTAAGTTTGTTGTTTTTGCAGGGGGCAGTAGTCCTGGTCAGAGTCCTGATCGACGCCTGGGTTGGAAATGTTGAAACCTTGTGTGAGCCTTGCTTCTGCGCGAAGAAACTTGAGACCCTCAAGCAAACCTGCCTTGCAAAGCCCCAAACATTCTCTCTTCTTGCGAACCTGTTGGAACCCTGGTTGAAACCTTGGCTGGTGGCTGGTGGCCAGGAAAGCTCTCCGTTTGTGCGAACCTGCCCAAAATCAATAGCATCGGAGATTGGCTTGACACAAGAATAACACGACTATAGCAGCACGATTGACCGCATCTAATGTGTGTGTGTGATCCATAAAATGATCCCAAAATGATCTATAAAACGTATCCATCTTCTCCCCAGGCAGTCTCAAGAGAAAACCGCGCAATACCACGCAAAAAAAAAAAAACTGGTCGTTGGCATGCACCACTATCCAACAATCGCCATGGATTTTTCCTTTGACACAGCTCCCCTGAGGGTGGCTCGATAAACTGCTGCACCTCGTCTGCCATTGCAGTCAACAGCACAAACCATCGGGGAGGCCGTTCTCGACTGCCATTAACTGGCACCAACAAATTACATAAAGTATTGTTTATGTTCGTATATATTGACATACACACATCACATATCGTCGAAACGGCACCTGTGGTTTCACTGCTTCTTTTCAGGGAGTACTGTGAACTCTCCACATACTGGCTAGCTCCAAATCTCGCAGGTTGAGAATGCTTCACGATCCCCTCTTGACTTTGAAGCGCTCAGTTTACACATGTTTGGTTGTTCTCGTTCTCTCTTTCTCTCCCGTTCTCTCTTTCTGAGACTCTTGAGCCGTCAGTTGTCAGCACACCAAATTTGATGCAACAGTAGGATGCAGCTCTCGCCCCCACAAAGTAATATTACAGCCCCTGAATGCCTCCTCTGTTTCCCCAAGTAGCGTAGCAATGCGGTCAGCCTACGTTGGGCACCTGTCCCAATGGCAACTCCCCCTCAACACGTCGCTCGACGACTCTCTTGGAGAGGTGGTTCAGCACTTGCAAGGCGTCTTCGTGCCGATAGCTCACTTGTTTGGATACTAGAAGCTCCGACATAGCCATCCCATCCTTGTTCGTTTCTGAGCTGGGTGGTACTGGGAATCTTTGAAACCCGCTCTGTCAAACAGCCAAAAGCAGAAAGGCTGATTCAGCTTGGTTCCTACACTTGGTTCTCATATGTTCTCATCTGCTGCCCCTTTCAATTCTCATTGTGAGGTCCCAAACTGTGGATTTCTCGATGGCTACGGATGCTACGGGGGTCCGTTCCCTGAACTTGGAAACTTCATGGGTTCAAGCACAAATAGCAAAATAAAATACCTCCAGAGTGGGAATAGCTACAAATTTGACTAAAAAGCTTGAAAGCACTTTCAGGCCATGGGCTGCTGGTGGAATCGTGGATTTCAAAGCCTCTTCGTCTTTCACCTCTGCCACAGGGCTAGCATCAACTTGCTGGGTAGTGAGGTCGGCAATGACATCCGCTAAGGCTCCATCTTGCAAGATCTCTCTGAGAAGTCTCAGTTCCTGGGCTAAAAGTGCCGTTTGCTCTCTGAGGAGTTTGACCTCCTCAGTGTGCTCTTCAGTTCCATGATCCGGAATCTCCTGCAGTCTCTCCTTGGCACGGGATCAATAGCATGGCCTCATCAAAACGATGGGCTATAAATCTATAGACGCATATGAACGTGAGAAATGGCTAAAGCATGCTGTATGTAATAAAGGCTCAATTAGGCTACCCCGGCTCGGGGGCTCCTGAGGTTCTTCTAGTTCAACTCCAGGGAAGTAACCCTGGGCCGCAGCAAACCGGGCGACCTGGATACCTTTGGCACCACGGCCTGGCACCACAAATTGCCAAAGCTCAGCTTGGAGGACGAACAACGGCACCAAGAGCACGAAGAGCGTGCATCGCTGCAGCGACAAGCGTGTGCCAGGGGGACGCCCAGCCGTAGGCACATCCATGGACGATGCAACGGTGCACACCTCTACGCTTGGCCCAAAATTGCTGCGATCCAAAAGCATGCAAGCATGTACAAATAGAATCAAATAGACATCTCAGCATGATCAGCATGTTGGAACAAATGGCGGAGATGCCTTCACAACCAAACCTTGCCGGCCGGCCAGTCTTCATATACAGAACATTGCAATACATCGCATGTTTTCCGGTCTTCGCTGCATACAGAGTCCATGACAGAATCCAGTCAGATCTGAAGTGGCCAGTTGGTCGAAAGACCGAATGCTTCCTCTGGCGCGACCTCTTTCGAGGGGTCCGTCTTCGAGCACACCACCGTATCCATTGAGTCATTGAGCTCCCATGCTCAAGTCTCATCTGGGCCCTATGACCCTACCATCTCAGACCTACGGTATCCCAGGTGTTCACATGGCGTTCACTTCGTCTTGGCCTCACTTATATATGTGTTTACTTTATAGCTCCAATTTCTCACAGCCAATGCGAACAGCTGTTTCACCCACTTGCATCCTCAAATGCGCGGGCACCTTGGACGGCAAGCACCTCGGGTCACTTATTGTCCAACATTCACCCAATCGCGCAAACGTGCTACATACCTGGTACAGACTTGCTATAATGAAAACATGTCAAAGCATGTCAAAGCAACCAAAAAAGCTGCGCAAAGCTTACAAGAGGCACCCACACATCGTGGGATTTGCATCAATGTTGAATGTGCGCATCTTCGGCATTTTCATCAGTCCGGCCACTACGTCAATGCCGTCTGGGCAGTATAGATCATTCAACTGCACCTGCTGACGGAAGGGTTAGCTTTCGGGAATGCATTTTCAAACTACTACCTCAAAGTGTAATGCCATGCTCTTCCAGGTCATGGATTAAGCAAGACTCATGATTCGGTGATCTCCACAAGAGGCCGTGGTTGACAAGTACACTGCAAAGAGCGTCGAGGCCAAAAAGAACAAAGAGTGCGGTGCGCATGTCTGATGAAAAAATGCAAACAAATTCTCAAAGATTCTGAAAGCAGCTGAAGCACCTGCAGCTGTGTGAGATTCACCAGACGTCTCAACGACCAAGGCAAAGGCCCTGAAAGCTTCAAATCATGGAGATCCAGTGAGCCTTACTTCAATGGCGGAATGGAACGATCTGTCCGCCAGCGCCCATCTGACAACAATCGAAAAGTGACCTACAAATTGCATCGAAACTATCATAATTATACAAAGGTCAAGCTGGTCAAGCAGCGGAGATTTGGCCAAAGTTCGGGCAGATCCTCGGGGATATGTCCTCAGTGGCTGGCTACAAATCTGGAACAAAATGGTCAAACAGCAAGATCTGGTGAACGAGTGTGAGTTAAAACTCTAAAGCGGGCGACCAACAACTGAGGAGGCTTCTCCATGGAGGTACAGTAAATCACCAGAAATGATGCTGCATGTAATGACAACTGACAACTGGCTGCTTGGGACTCTACTCACCAAAAGCACGGCATGGCCAAACTTTGGTAGTTGCGGTGCATCACTCCCAGCCCCAAACCCAAGCGGCTTTTGGCGACACTTGCATCAGGCTGCTACCAGTCAGGGAGCCTCCCTTATTACTAGTTTGGGCCTGGAGTGGCTCCCTTATGCAGAGTACCCCGTAGTTTTTAAGGCCGTCGATTTCTGAGAACACAGGTTTGCCAGCTCAAGTCACCATAGATGAAATTGGCATCAATGTGCATTTTCTCGATGGACCGCCACCTAGGTCTGCTGGAAACAGTTCATGTGCCCAGTATTTCCTCCCCGCTCGGTGCATGGCGAACAAAGTGACACGAAACAATCGCTGCACTGACGGCAGCACCTCCACCAGGGCAAAGACATATCATCCAGTCTGATGTTCCAACCATGCACCGGGCAGCGCCACACAGGTGCAGTTTTGTCCGCTCGAGACACATAGCCAAGGACGCACTGGCTACGGTTCGGCAGCCAATCTCCTTGGGTTGATCACAACATGAACTAGACTTGCCCATGCTACTTTGCGAGTCCTGGCCTGACTAGTTAGAGAACAAGAGATTTAGCAGGGTTCGGCCAATGGAAGCGAAGCAGCTACCATGGGCCTCCCACTGTCCTGGGCAGCTATCCTCGCTCTCGTTGATGCCAACCAGCCTTCCATTCTCAAAGGCTTCAAAAACGCGGAGCTTCTGAAGATTCCCCAAAGTCTGCGGCAATGAGCTGGGACCTGCACCCAAAGCAGCACAGGGAGACGCGGCTCATCACTTGGGAATCCATGTGCACCCCTGACAAGAGACCCTCATTAATGATATATACATGGTTTTTGTCGCCAACTCCTGCCGGTGTGGATCAATCTCGTCAGCGATAGATAGATGGATAGATAGATAGATAGACAGATAGAGAGACAGACAGACACAGACAGACACAGACAGACACAGACAGACACAGACA
>CAXAMN010023228.1:844895-855827 GCA_963970005.1 Durusdinium trenchii | reverse complement strand
AGTAGCGATGCCCTTTGTTACTAGTAGCTTCTTGCTCCTAGCAGTAATGCCAGGAGCCCCTAGTAGAGTCCTTGCTCCTAGTAGCGATGCCCTTTGTTACTAGTAGCTTCTTGCTCCTAGTAATAAGGCCAGGAGCCCCTAGTAGCGTCCTTCCTCCTGGAAGCGAAGCCCTTTGTTGCTAGTAGCGCCCTTGCTCCTACTAGCGATGCCCTTTGTTACTAGTAGCTTCGTAGCTTCTTGCTCCTAGTAGTATGGCCAGGAGCCCCTAGTAGCTTCCTTGCTCCTATTAGCGATGCCCTTTGTTACTAGTAGCTTCTTGCTCCCAGTAGCAAGGCCAGGAGCCCCTAGGAGCGTCCATGCTTCTAGTAGCGGTGCCCTTTGTTACTAGTAGCTTCTTGCTCCTAGTAGTACGCCCCTAGTAGCGTCCTTGCTCCTAAACCCTTTGAGAAAACACCGAGCTCCAAATTACGTCAACATTATTTGTTGCTTCGTCGACAAATTGTCTCACGATTAATGCACGCTCAGCAAAGCCGGCCTCTGTCAAACAACTTCTGTTGTACAAAGAGACTGCAGCAATTCTGGGCAAGAGACTGCTGCAGGCCCAGAGCTGATGGCAGCCGCAGAGTTGCTTTGGCAAATTCACCTGCAATGAACTCAGGTGCCGAACCGCAATGGAGCACAGGAATGACAAAACAAACTAATTGGTGTGCTGCTAAGTGCGGAAAGTTGCACACTTGCTTGTGCCCCAGAAACGGACATCGTTTTGAGACTGCACGTCCAAAAGTTGCCTTATCTGATTGCTTTGCGGATCTTTGCGGTAATGCTAGTAATGCTCTAGCATTTTGCATGAACGTGTTGTTTCCTTGTGGTGGTAATTCACCCTTGCCAAACCTGCCTCCTCAGGGTTTTGCATAGCGAGGTGGAGGAGTTGCACGCATTTCCTCAAGCTGAGGACACCAGTCCGCCGTCAAACTTTCGAAGATGCCTACGACATATTGAAAAAGAGCCTATACAAGGCAAAAATACAGTAAACAAAATGCAAGTACTTGCTCTGTACTTGCTCTGTGATCGGTCCCTGCTAGTGGTTTCCATGATGTTGTGCCACCATATTAATCACGCGCTTGGGCGTTTCTCCCTTTCAAGCAACAAAGGGCGCGCAGCACAGCGGAGACTGCACCCACCAAAGCTACCCACTGGCGCTGGAAGCGCAGATTGATCTCTTCCGTGTTTATACCTGCTATGATTGCCCTCTAGATACTTCCAGCTTCCGGCCTTTCATCCTTGGCCTTGGTTTTGCAATTTGTTCATCATTGTTTGCTTCATTCACATGAATGGACCAATTGGATTGATGTTTGATACAGTTTGGTCTTGAGGACCATGAATCTTTCGTCTGCATTGTAATTGGTGTTCAGGTCCTCTTGGTACTTGGGTGCAGCTATTGAAGGGTGCCTTTCCATACGCCCGAATCCCCACTTGTGCCTTTTTGTGGCTGGTCAGCCCTGAAATGCTTTTGATCATGGGTTCTTCAGGGGAAGCCTTCCGACGATTCCAGAACATCCCTGGCACTGCCCAAGCATTGTTGGTGTTGTCGGGTTGCACTGCGCACGCCGTGCTAGAGAAACGTTGACCGAGCCCGAACGTTAGAAACAAACATGAACCTCCAAAACATGCTTGAGATTTGGTGGTGAATGAGATCAGGCCTCCAACCCGCACCCCAAAGAAAGAAAAAGAAGGAGTACAATGAGAGCTGGACTTGCGGGAGGCGATAAGGGACATGAGAATGCAACGAAACGAGTCAACATGAGATGTCCGGTTCGGGTGGTCTCTCGAAAGTGGGCACCCTCCTAGGCCGCCATCAAGACATAACGAAGCATACTAGGAGGAAGGACGCTACTAGGGGGTCCTGGCCTCACTGATGACTAGTATATAATAAGAAGCTACTAGGGGCTCCTGGCATCGCTACCAGTTACTGGGAGTAGGGGCTGAATCCAAGGGCAAAGTGTGTCCCGCCGGAAACTTCACCTGCTGCATGCAAGCATCTGCGCAACAAGATCCAGGTGCTCTTCATTGAAAATTCCAAACCTCGGGCAGCATGTGACAGGAGGCACACTAGTCACTAGAAGCAGCGAAAGCAAATGACAGTTGCCCTCACACAGCTAGTATCAACAAGTCTTACCTTGACCATCGACAACAGCATACAATTGCAATGTTGCGGTTTATGTCTGCAGTCGTGCGCTGTAAAGCCACGATGCCTCAGATCGAGTTCGTAAATGGTTTTCATCTGTTCGTAAAATGTGTCGTCTTCATTTGGCGCATCATTGCCAAGCAAGTAGTACGCTGGTGATGCCTCTCCCAACAAACTGTTGCCATAGACAGCACCTGGCGCATTTCTGCAACAAAGCTTGCTGGCGGCTTGCTATTGTGAAAAGATGTAAAAAGTGTGTGTGTGTGTGTGCGTGTGTGCAAAATTAGAACGGCCCCCCCTCGGTGCCTCAAACGGTGCGAGCAACATCCAAAAACAGTGAGTGGCTCACCGTGAGAAGGTCTTACAGGGAATAGATCTAGCAAATACAGGATCACAACGCACGGTGTAAAATGTGTAAAACCAAAAAACTCAAATGGTGGAAGACTTGATCAACCCAACCTCACCCCAGCTCCTTTGGCCCTGGGGCACCTATGGTTGGACTGGTCATGGCCGCCTGCACAATTGCCCTCACGGCCTTCATTGTTTTGGTGGAACGGATCACCGCGGGTGAGAGGCTGGCAAAGTCCTCTGACAGCAAGCCGTTGGCCCAGTCGGTATAACCTGTCAGCATCAGCGCTTCTCGAAATTTGAACAAATGCGGAAGCGGACGAAAGTGAGTAGACAAATGCGTGCATGTTTTCGGACGAGGACGAATAGAGAACGAGTGTATGGTATGTATCCCGCAGGCGGAGTCATGTAGGTATTGCAGACAAAACTGCAGGAATTACAGTATTTGCAAAGATTCTGAAAGTCCCACTCGGCAGAACCGCCAGAAGCAAACGAGCGGCAGGTGATGAGCAGCACACCAGCAGCAGGAGCACCGGCAAACCAGCAGCGCAGATCACCAGCAGCAAAGCTGCAGCACAAACACCGGCAGACCCGCACCCGCAGACCTGCACCAGCACCAAACCAGCAGAAGTAATTAGAACATGAGGTCAAGCAAAAGTATGGGAGCATGGTACACATAGGAAATCAGTCATAGTCATGCATGAAGAGCAGGAGGCTGAGGAAAAAGCTCAGAAAGCACCACACCGAGCAGGAGGATGGTCAAGAATCAAGTGCGTGAAAGTGATTGCGATGAAGTCGAGGTACAGGTACAGGAGGTCGACAAGCTGGGCACGATCCAACCGCCAGGCCACGATTGAAACGCACCAGTGGTTGACCTTGCAAAGCTAAAGGAACGAAGCTACCTTTGGTGAAATGTTTTTCTCATTATGTACGCCGTGCATACCCAAACCGGAAACCAAACAGAACGAACACTGTTTACATTCCCGCTAACATTCACATTCACATTCACATCTATGATCATCTATGGATGGCATGGCTGTCCACGAGCCGACCCGAACCCTTGCGGTCTTTTGTTCATGGCTTGGGTTCTATAAACTTTGGGAGCCTGCAGAGGGCTCAGAATTGCTTTGATTGTTTGGGAGTCTTTGCTTGGAGTCTGTTTGCTTATGTGAGGGATCACAAGGGCATGTTTCTTGAAAAACTGTTCGGTGTGTTAGTTCCTTCGCACAGGCGTTGTTTGTTTGGTTGCGAGTGTAGGGTTTCGGTTCTTTGATTTGGCCTTGCTCATTTGGGGTTTGGGTTCGTTCAGTGTCGGCATTTTGCTGTTTCATGTTTCCACTTTGGCCTCGATTGTGGGGTGTTTGTTTAGGATATATTTAGGGTTCCGGCTCCTTTTCCAAAGGGATTTGTTGGTATGTCGCAGGGCGGCTTTGGGTTGTACAAGCACCTGGGTGAGGACAGTCATCCGTTTATTTCACAGCACCGCGCCAACGCCCTACAGAACTACTGTGTGGTTTTGGAAAACTGTTCTACATCAAGAATGATCAAGAATGCATTGCCCGTGTGCACCCACCAAATTACACCGGCATAGGCCCCAGATAACGAGTGTACAGGGGAAAAATGAAAAAAAAAAACTAACCCAGCACCGGCGCCAGCACCTGCACGCACAAAACGCCGATCCAGCAGCAGCAGCGGCGGCGGCAGCAGCAGCAACAGCAGCCGAACCCACACCAGCACCAGCACCCGCACCAGCAGCACGCCCCAGAAAACGCAGATCCAGCCCCAGCACCCGCACCAGCACCTGCACCCACACCAGCACCTGCACGTCGCCAGAAAACGCCGATCCAGCACCAGCACCTGCACCAGCACGCCCAAACAAAACGCCGATCCAGCACCAGCACGAGCACCAGCAGGGGCAAAACGAAGCGCGGATCGAGAGCCACACCATTGAGAAGTAAGAGCCCGATAGCTTGCACCTATCTAATACACCAGTATAGACCCAGGTAACAACCTGACAGCGACTGGCTGGAACAAGAATGTACAATGTACATTCAGCCTGCACGGCCAGCTTACGGCGCCTCCAAAGCACGCACAACCAGCTGGCACCACCACCAGCGCCCGTGTCTCGACAGCGCGATTTGCCATCTGACAACACCGTCAGCCCGGCCAGCTCACAGCGCCAGCACCAGCACCCAGGACCAACACCGTCTCGACAGCGCACGGCCACCAGCACGACACCCTCTCGAAAGCACGCGCGGCCAGCTCATTCTCATCAGAAGTAAGAACCCCATAGCTACTGCTATCTGGGGAACGACACTTTGTCAAACTCTAAAGCTACAGCATCTTCAGGCACTAAGGCATACGGATGTTCAAGCTCCACCAACCACACCCACAGCTTTGGAATGAGAGCGTGCGCAACCATGTCACTCCAAAAGTCAGCTGCCCCGCAGTACGCCAGAATTGCAAGCACCCTGTCTCCACCACGACGCGTACAGCCAGCACCAGCACCCAGCACGGGCACCCAGCACCAGCACCCTGTCTCCGCCACGCGCACAGCCAGCACCCAGCACCCAGCACCGGCACCCACTCTCCACCACACACACAGCCAGCACCGGCACCCTGTCTCCACCACGCGCACAGCCAGCACCAGCACCCAGCGCGGGCACCCTGTCTCAACCACGCGCACAGCCAGCACCAGCACGGCACCCTGTCTCCACCATGCAGCACCCTGCACCGGCACCCAGCACCGGCACCCTGCCTCCACCACACGCACAGCCAGCTCATAGCACCCACCACCACCACCGCAGCCAGCACCAGCACCCGGCACCGGCACCCTACCCTGCACCGGCGCCCAGCGCCGGTACCCGGTCGCCACCACGCGCACAGCCAGCTCACAGCACCCAGCACCAGCACCCGGCACCGGCACCCTGTTTCGAAAGGGCACACAGCGAGCTCATTGTTATTTGAAGTAAGAGCCCCATAGCTGTCGCTATCTGGGGCAAAAAGTATGGCGTGGAAGCATGGCTACGCTGGCGTGAGTGGCAGGCAAGTCCCAGGTACCCACCTACAAAGTTCCCAATAAAAACTTGAGCAATCCCACGACGGCCACAGCATGTTGAAGAAGTGCTCATTCTGTGCTCGATTCAATCAAATTCCATTGTCTTGACGCAACCCAGCAAATGGCATCATCTTATCAACCCATGTTTCATGTGATGTTCCAAAGCTTATCTTGCATCTTGCATCTAACCCACATGGAAATGCAGCATCGACTTAACCCAAGTACTATCATCATGTGTGCTTCGGACGTTGGTTCATGTCATTCACTGAGATTTTTGTTGGTTCGCTTCTCTAGTGTGTGTGTGTGTTCAGGGTGTTTTTTTGCTTGGGGATTGTTGTTTTGGGTGGTTCGGGTACTTTGCTTTGGTTCCTTTTTTGATGTCTAGCTCTCACTCCTATACTTACCGCGCTTTGGTGAAAGATTTTGTGATTCATACACTTGCCCGAACCACCTGGCATCCAGACTCAACCACCTAAAACCCTGATTCAATCATATGATATGACATCATGCAAAGTGACAAACATTGTGTAACAATATGCTGAGACAGATCAGGCAAACACCTTCTTCCAAGAAAGTGCGAAGCTGTTCTGCTGTGGTCTCTGAACCGGCTGTGATCGAAGACCATTCTGCAGCAGAAACACCATAGGCTGCAACCCAGTCCTGCGTGTCCTGCTTGGCCATGGTTCTTATCAGTGTGTATTTCTATGCCGTTGTGCCTGGATCCTTCTAGTCTATACTGGGTCAGCAATCAGGAGATATGCATGACGCCTTACGCAACACTAGGAGCTGCCTTGCTCGTGTTTCTCTGCTCCTACAGAGTCCAGAATCCAAGGTCTTTGGTAAACCGAAGGGGCCCAGGGACGTAAGCTATATAGAGCAAGGGAATCTTCCCCCACTGTCCTTCGCTCGGGTGTTCCTCCTCTTGGGCATGGCATGCTGTCGGATACGCTGCACCTTGAGGTCGCAAGCACCTTCCAAGGTCCAACGAGACCAATGCCGAGGCGGAGGCACACTTAGTGGTGTGCAATGCAATCATGTGATTGTAATTACACCTCTGCCAATACCTTTGAGCCTTTATCGCCTGTGGTTTGGGCGATTCACAGCACCTCTGGCCACTATGGGCAACAAGCACCAAGATGCCCCCATCCAATGACGAATTATGCCAGCTACTGAGCAAAGTCAGAAACTTAGCAAGCTCGTAAGAACAATGTGTGTTTAAAATTCTGCACTGAAACTGGACAGAACCGTGCTTGAATTACTGAGTGTCATATTCACATGACAACTGTAACAAATGGGAGCCAAACAAAAGGAGAGCAGCGGTACAAATGTGCCATGGTTTCAGGAAATCGATGGAAATCAGGGGCACTCCCTTTTCACCGGCGCAGGTAGCAACTTCAGCAACATGAATGTAGGTCTTGCCAGCTCTCACTGATACCACATCACACATCAAGCAACTGCAGAGCGACAAAGCCCTGTGACATGTATGTGTGAGGCTTCGTTCAATGATTCATGAGTGGCCATGATACGTTGCCGGACTAGTGTGTTTGTGTGCGCGCGCGCTCACTGGTCTTAACCAAAAGAATGTTTGGCACTGACCTCGAGCCCGGGGGGTGACGGACTGGAAGTTTCAAAGGGCTGCACAGGGGCTTTCAAAGGAAATCAAAAACACTGCTCAGCCTGTGACATTTTCCCTTGAACTTTCTGCTGGTCCGAGAATCACAAACAAACTTCACCTTTGGAAGTCAGCTGATCTGTTCAAGCCGCTCCCATGTTTTGGACCAGCGGCAGTGACGAAGGCCTAAATCATCACCTGCGTTCCTATTTGCTGCTGATGTGCTTGGGAAAACTGTTTCCTCAAAGTGGAGCGGCAAGCCTTGGATGAGCAGCAAACAAATTGGCTGGTGGCAGCGAAGAGTCTACAAGGATTTGCGTGTTACCCAAAAGTCTCAAGAGAGCAAGTCCATCAGCCATATTCCCAGCACAATGACAAAACACCATGAATCCAAAGTAGAGCTGCCACCAGTTCAATGAACTCCCCTGCGCTTAAGGAAAAGATCAACGCGAGCAACCAGCTTGTGTGAATCCTCCTCAGGCCCAAGTTTTCAAAAACAAAGCAGTTTCAGAATAATATACGTACATAATTGTACATACATGTGCATACCTACACGTTCTATTTGTATATATATACTGCTGCTCCCATGCTCAAAGCAGAAACAGCCAACCATGCAGGTCCAAAAAAAGTTACGAACACAAATCCAAAGCAAATGACTCCAAGCACCTCGTTCTCTGAAGCCTCCGGTGGAGGGGGCGGTGGAGGTGGGGGTGGAGGAGGTGCACACTCTCCTGGAAGCTCGGAGGACAGTCATCCAATGCAAACATGTCAGTCTGAGTTTCGTTCAGCCCCAATGAGTTCTGCCCCCAATAGGAGCGCATCTCGAGCAAATTGCCAGACACGTCTGATTTCCAAGCTTGCAAACAGGCTAGCATCCTTCCTTCGCCAGGAATTGAGGGAAGCATATGCTGAAGCTGTTGCAGCAACTCGTCCAGCTGGCCTCACATTGGCACAGCAAACCTATAGCCACACAGCGTTGCACAAAGCCAATGTCCCATTTTGACAAGTTGCCCCGGTCCACTGTGTCACTGTTCTCGCGACGAGATCTCTGCAAACCATCCCACAGTTGCTCTTGAGACACCTAAGATGATCAAGATGAGTTGTTTCCCAAAAACACCTGCGACGGGTTCTCCTTCAAGAACGGTTTCAGAACTGTCTGGTTGGCTATCATCTTTATCATCATCATAAAAATCACATTCAACATAATCTACCACTCAGCATCACCACCATCATCACCACTGTCATTGCCACCATCATCATCAGCAGCATTGTCACCGTTATCATCACCATCATCATCACCACCGCCATCGTCATCACCATATGAAGTTGCACAAATGCAGGTGGCCGATATGATTGCCAAGGGTCACCATCATCAATTGCATAGATGCTATCACATCTACATAGGTACAGGTGTTTTGATTCATACAGGTATTGAAACACAAGTGTGGAGGTGTAGGTGCAACAGGTGTTGGGATACAGGTGATACAGGAGTTGGGATACAGGTGTAACAGGTGTTGAGATACAGGTGCTCATATCTAGGTGGGGAGGCCTGAAGACACTGGGGAGGCCTGAAGACACCTACGAAATTCATTTACATAACTGCACAACTACAGTTTCGAAATCTTGATAATTACTTTTAAGGCGGCGGGGTGGCTGGGCCCATGCTCACGAAACCCAACCCTCGGCGGAAAGCGTGCGTGTCGGATGCACGAAAGTGTGGTCATATTATGCAAATCGTGATCACAACTGAGGAATTAACCCTCTGCGGAGATCGTGCGCGTCGAGTGTTCCAACGTGAGGCGAAATGCAAATCTTGTCTGAGCGCAGTGAACCCCTCTCCGGAGATCGTGCGTGTCAAGTGCGCAACCGTGAGTTGAAATGGGAATAGTGTTTCAAGGTGAGTAACTGCTGCCGAAAGCGAAGGCTGTTGACGTACAAGTGTGCAACTGTCGTCGAAAACGCAGGTGGCGGCCAAAGTGCCAAAGTGTGTAACTTTCGTCGAAAACAAGGCGAAAGCTGCCAAAGTGTGAAGCGGTCGTTGAAAACGAAGGTGGAGGTGGCCGAAGTGTGCAACTGTCGTCGAAAACGGTGGCGGATGCCGAAGTGTGTAACTAAAGAAGGTGCAGGTGGCCCACGTGTGTATATAACTGTCGCCGGAAACGAAGGTGGACGTTGCCAATGTAAATGTCGTCGAAAACGAAGGTGGAGGTGGCCCAAGTGTGCAACTGTCGCCGGGAGCGAAGGTGGAAGTTGCCAATGTAACTGTCGTCGAAAACGAAGGTAGAGGTTGCCAAAGTGTGTGACTATCGTCGAAAACAAACGTCGAAGTTGCCGCGTGACTCAGAACTGGTTGTTTTGTAGAACGAAAGTAGTTTGGTAGTGGCAATACGGAAGCAGCTTCTGGAAGCTGTGGCCAGACAACTGGCCACTTGGTAGCAGCAGCTTGTGGGCATCAGAAGGGCGACTTGGTAGTACAAATATGTGCGGGGATAAAGTTCTACAAGCTGTGGCCTCGGAACTGGCAACTTCGTACATAGCGCAAATGTAGTGCGGGGCGGGGTGTTCCAATTACAGTACGTCTGTGATATCGCTGTGCCATGCGGTTTTGCGCAGCTGCGGTTGAAAGCGCATTTGCCTCAGTCCGTGCCATGGGGGGAAGGAAAACATGCTGGTATAAATTCAGCGTGGGGAGCGGGATGATTCGCGGTGTCCACGAGGCTTGGTATTAGCACCGTTATGATCCTCATCACACCTCATCACATCTCATCACTATTATCACCACCGCCACCACCACCACCAGCATCATCATCCTCATCATCATCCATCCAGATCCTCATCCTCATCATGATCAACATCATCTCCAATCCTCACCACTGGGCTCCTTCCGGGCCGCTTTGGAGAGACCTCATTACAGTAGTTAAGTTTCCCTAAAGATCTGGAATCCAAATGATTAGTGCGAGCGTGAGCTATCCTGCGTCCATATGTAGTAAGTAGTAGCGCCCAGTAGCTAGGAGCGAACTTCTCCCTTACTTAATTGACTGGGTGCCTACTTAGTTGAGTAACGAGGCAGGGCCGAGCGGGCTTGCAATGATCCCGTCTCTTAGGCCGATCGGGAGATGGATGGCCACATCCGAGATGATGAGGCCAGGCTTGGGAGCGGTGAGAATTGCAATACATTTGGTAGGTCAACATTGTGAACTTGCAATTTCGAAAGAATGTCTCTTGAACCATGGGCAATTCCGTTCCTTTTTATTAAGTTTGCATGGAACATGGAACTCCACTTTTGTACTTCATCGTTACCTCTGTCATCTCCCGCTGTGCTTTCGGGCCACCCTGTCGTCTAGTTTGTCTAGTTTCTTTAAGCCCGAGGGGGGGTATGCCGCTAGAAGAGGAGAAGAGAGGTAGGCGTAGCTACTAGCTACAACTTCGCTTCTGCTTCTTAGATTTTTAGGGAAACTTTATCAGTATCGCACAAATATGCTCAAAATGATGATTTGCATGCGCTTGTGTGCCACAGTGTGCGCGAAGTCTTTCAATCCACTATGCAGAAGTAAAACGAAGATTGATGCCTTGAAATAACAGTCAAGACTCAAAGCTTCCCAGTGTCTCAGTTGCAACATGCTCCACCGATTTCTCTCGCGGTTCCCCAGAAATGCTGTCAATGGAGACGACAGGCAAAACATCGCCCCAAGAGCTACCAGTTCCGGTGGCCAATGGCAATCGAGTAGG
>CAXAMN010023228.1:748903-840224 GCA_963970005.1 Durusdinium trenchii | reverse complement strand
GGCTTTCCTTGGCAAGGGCCAAGGGCCAATGCACTCACATTCAAGATTCGCCAGTGCCACTTCCTCAGGCCACGCAGGTTATCCGGCGTCCAACCACTCACTTCAAGTCTGGGGTCCAAACCTGGCAGTGGTTTGCCAGGCGATGCGGGCACAGGATGTCCTTAGATTCACAGTTGCCACGTGGTTTCCGAAGGTTCCGTCTTGCTTTGCAACCTCTGACTTGACAAAATAGAGCAAAGGCTCATCTATGCCTTGCTCCATCTTGCTCCCACTATATACTGTGGGTAGCTATGGGCACCCTCAGACATGAAAAACTTCGACGTCAACGCTTGGTTCAATTTGCATTCCACGTGCACTGTATGTGCCAAGGTGCCAGGTTTCTGCTTTGGAACCTGGCGTCTCAAAGCAAGACCAAACCAAACGACCAAAATCTCCAAAAAGAAGAATACATGGTCTCTGCAAACACGAATGGCCCATGCTACTGTAGAGGAACTGATGCCATGAACTTCACTGAAGCCTATGGAATATGGATGCACACCGGAAGTATGAACACAATCGAAAAAGTGCTCCAAGGCAGCTGTTTCTGCAACTGTCTGTCATAGCAGTAAGTATAAGCCACCTTTCTATCACAGGTCTATGGCTGGCACAAACAGCAAGTATGTAGGAGATACAGTACCAGTAGAATCACTTGAGGGTGGCCGGTGGCAGCCTCAAATTCTGCCAGCTTGGGCGCAGCTACGAAAGCCTTCCGACAAGAAAAATTGAGACAGTCCCAACCCAAATGTTAATTTGCTCCAACGCTATTGACATTGATGTGATATTCCAGCAACTCAAAATCCTTGGATGATGATGCCGTAAACTCTTTTGGGTTTCCATGGGGCAAGCAACTTGGCAACCCGCTTGACTTTGGGATGCCACCGCCTTCCCAGCTGCAGCTGTTACGGCACCGGCTGGTGCGTCCTCCAAATCAATCAGCTGTTCAAAAAACAAACCAAGCATGTTGAACCCGGAATGAAAGGATCCAAAAATTGTTCTGCCTTCTTGTTTTCAAGGAGATCTATAACAAATTAAACAACAAAGTGCTAGGTTGTTTTTGGGGGGTGGGCGTCCTTTGCAGGCTTGCCACGAGGTTGGCTCGGGGCCTGCAGAAGTTTCAAGGGCCCGTCAAGAAATCACGGCTGGCAAAAACGGTCGCAACCAGAACCGCCCCAAAACACACATCACTTGAAATCCAAGCTGTGTCTGTGATCAGCTGGCCGGACCGTGTACATATGAATATGCGTGCAGAGATCCCTGGCCCTGGGCCTGAGCCCATCAAGAGCTTTACATCCCGCCCTGGTCAGCTGACCCTGCGAATAGTATCGAATAGTTATATAGTCCTTCACGCCATGGCTACAAGTTTGCACCTGTGGAGGCTCTGTCTGTGGAGCTGCGGCGGAAACAACTGCTGGAGGGGCTGCTACGACCTGGGCCAAAAGTGGTTTTGCTGCACAGCAGGGATATCAAGTATGCGCATTGTGTATCCAGGCCAGAGCTAGGGACAGGTCCAACTAACTCAGAAACAAGTTTGCTCCAGGTCAGAACCACTTTCCTTTACCAGCACTCCGTGATGACTAAGACTATATAGTGACGGAGCATTGATTGTCAATGTTCCAGCTATAGCACACATCTGTATTTTCAGCATGTTCACATCTTGATGCTCCTCCTCTTGTTCAGCTATATAAGTTCTGGAAAATCTGCTTCGGCCCAACCTTTGATTGCTCGGCTGCTGGTGCTGATGCTACCTCAGGCTGGCAATCATGGAGAGTACAGAATAAACAGAAAAACACCCGTCTGATTGCGCATACTGGTTGAAAACAGCGAGTGCAGTGCACAAGTGGTGCCTTGGGCTGTTCAGTTGGCCTTGCCACTTGGTCAGCCTACATGCCAACTGAGCGGCATCGATAAGCGTCTGAAAGTCTAACATGGTTTGATGGATGCCCACGCCGCGCCGCAAAAGGCAGAAAACTGACGAGACAAATTGCACAATGTCACTTTGACCACGTATTGCAAAGGTGCTTGAGTGAAACAAGTGCCAATAATTGCACTTGTGACAACTTTACGCCAGCTCAAAGCCCAAATAGAAAAGGGACTTTTGTGGGCAGCGCACTGCAGCGGCACCCGCAGTGCCCTCCAGCGCGCACACGACAGAGACACATCCGGCAGCGGCACCCACCAGCACCCAAGCTCCAAAGCAAACGGCCACACATCTGGCAGCGGCACCCTATGGCGGCACCAGCACCCAAACATCAAAGCTCACAGCCACACATCCCAAGCGCACACACCCTACATCGGCACCAGCACCCAAGCACACACGGCAGCGCCACCCTGCGAGGGCGCCAGCACTACGCTCCCAAGCGCACACAGCAGCGTCGCATAGCAGTGGCACCCTGCAGCGGCACCAGCACCCAAGCTCCCAAGCGAACACAGCAACGGCACCCTACCCAAGCTCGAAAACGCACACACGCAGTTCTTCCTCATACTTGAAGTAAGAATCCCAATAGTTCACGCTGTCTGGGACCACCACCACCACCACTACCACCACCACCACCGCAACAACAACAACAACAACAACGCGATTTTGTATGCAGATTATACAATAAGGCTTTGCGTAGGGCCTCTTCGAATTGGTGCACCCACTTGTAGTCTGTCACTCTCCACAAATCTTGAAACAAGCGACCCGCACTTGTTGAATCGAATTAGGGGCGGTTTCATCAACATAGTAGCATCTCAGCGCCCTCCCGATCCTCCACAGTAACACTTGGAGGGCTGGAGGGGCTAGCAGTGACCTGCCAGGATTGAAGCGCTCGCAATGCAAGAATGTGATCTCAGAAACATTTCAAAAACTGTCCAACTACTCCGGAACTCAACTCCAGCAAGCGCCTTCATCTCTACTCTGCCTTGGCAGTGATAAGACAGAAACGCAAGCCCCGAATTGCCAGTGTGACCAACGCTGGTTGAGCAAGAGCAGCCCCCGTACCGGACCAACATCTCTTCTCTCGAAACGCAGCAGGCTCATAATCTGGGCACGATGCGTGTTGTGCTGGCTGCGCCTTGCGCGCCGTCGAAGCGGTCAATCTGCCGGACACCACAGCCAGTTTACTGAAAGGCACTGAAAGGCTAACATGCCTTTCACTCAAAGCGCTGGCACTCCGGTCCTGTACTGGCCAGTGCTGCCGCGCCCCTTGCAGCAGCGCCAGCTGTGGCGAACTTGGCTGTCTCTACCTCACAGAAAGATGACGTGCGCACTGGCCGCGTTGCTGCCATGCCATTCACCTATGCGGGAAAGGGCCTCTTGCGCGTGCACTCTGGTTCATCTGCGCACGCACTCAATTTGATGATGCTTGACTCATCTGCTCACGGATTCCTGCCACCAAACACACAGATTTGCCCGCACACGCGCGATCGCACGCACGGGCACACGCGCACACACACTTTTAGAAATGCATATTGATTTGAAAGCGGTTGCCACACGTCAACCTGGGTTCCCAAATCCTGAACAGTTCAGGTAAATCTCAAAGGGACCTGCGGTGTTCAAACGGAAAGGAGGCCTAAAGCTCAAGTCAAAACCAACGATCCCGGATCGATCAACATGACGACGGACGCTCACATCTGCAGATTGCATTAGACCTTTACGGAAGATTGGAGTAACAGCTTGGAAACATCACACCAAAGCAGGTACGTCACGGTGATCATCCGTGATCTCCCAGTCAACTGCGTGGAGCTTCGTTGGCGACAGCCATGCACCGACTCTGTCGCCCCCTGCTCAATAAGTTGAAAATCTAATCCAAAAGGATCCCTGTGATTCCAAGGGTTACACACACATTCATTCGGGATAAAAGTTCATACAACCTGACTGCGCAACCTCCTCGGTATACAGAAAACCTAAGTGCACAAGGTGCCCAACCATGGTGAAGTTTGCAACACCAGAAGATCGAGTTCCATGACGTTCCAAAATTTCAATATCACGAAAAGCGTTAGCCCTTTACTCTCACCAAACCTGGAAACAACCGGTTGCAACACTCTAGAGAGGGACGTATCTATCAACATTCACAAAATCGAGCAGTTACAGCACGGTGATGAGCTGTGATATCCACATGTACTGTGGCCGCTTTTTGGATGGCCGCCCCGCACTTAAAGGTCGAGGAGCTGAGCAACGTAACGATTCTTTAAAAAAGCCAAGAGGCACCTTGTGAAACCAAAGGTTACGCGCACACACACTCTGACATTGGTTTTCAGTTAACTCAGTTCCCAAGTGGAAGAAAGGCGAAAGAACGGAAAGGCGATAGGTCCAAGCATTTGAAGGTGTTTTAACAAAAGGTTCAACTCCTATGCATTAGCCGCTTTACTGAATACCTAGCAGACCGCCTATGCATTAGCCGCTTTACTGAATACCTAGCAGACCGCCTACGCATTAGCCGTTTTACTGAATACCTAGCAGACCGCCTATGCACTAGCCGCTTTAAACAGTTTTAAACAATTTTGCAGGTACGTTTTCACAACTACCACTGCCGGTCTTCGTTGGCCGCAGCAGCAGTGGCAGGTCTGTGGCCCCTGCTTCTTTTGGTCCTAGTAGTGAGGCCAGAAACTACTAGTAGCACCTAGCACCCAGCCTTCTAGTGGAACCAACGGTAAAATTACCAGGTAAAACCTTAGAAACAGGCGTTAACACACATAGTGCCGCTATCGGCGCTCTGTGTACAGCAACTTTGTACATATAGCGCCAGTTCTGGCGCGGCGGAAAAATTACTAGCCACCTCAAAAGCCTTAGAAGACAAACTAAGAAAGCAAAACAAAAGCAGACTAAGAGGGCAAGAAAGAAAGATAGGTGTAGTTACGAGGCCCACTTAGTTAAATGAAAGTAGCTCGCGAGCGGGACCTTTGTCTTAGACCGCTCGGGTAGCTAGCAATAGATAGGAGAAACAGAAGGAAAGGCACCAACACACAAGTGTGTTGAGCGCGATTTCCTTCTGTTGCCCGAATAGCGGGTGGGATAGCAACGGAGGCCAGGGGGTAGTCCGGGGTGTCGCGTCTCACCGTTCACCGTGGAAACTTGTTGAAGGGTCTCCTATTCGAGTCTCCTGTTCCAACGCATCGCCATGCCATGAAACTTGGAATTTCCGTGAAGCCCGGCGGCTTGGTGGCAGTTGATCCAGTAGTGAAACAAAGTCAGAGAATCCAACGAACGGTGGAAACGGTGGAGTCTGTTACACGAATTCCGAAGTGGAAACGGCGCCTCCTTGCGGAGGATCACACCCAGCACCCAAGTGGGACGACTGAGCGAGTCACACTCTGACATTGGTTTTCAGTTAAGTCAGTTCCCAAGTGGAAGAAAGGCGAAAGAACGGAAAGGCGATAGGTCCAAGCATTTGAAGGTGTTTTAACAAAAGGTTCAACTCCTATGCATCAGCCGATTTACTGAATACCTAGCAGACCGCCTATGCAATAGCCGCTTTACTGAATACCTAGCAGACCGCCTATGCATTAGCCGCTTTACTGAATACCTAGCAGACCGCCTATGCATTAGCCGTTTTACTGAATACCTAGCAGACCGCCTATGCACTAGCCGCTTTAAACAGTTTTAAACAGCTTTGCAGGTACGTTTTCACACCTACCACTGCCGGTCTTCGCTGGCCACAGCAGCAGTGGCAGGTCTGTGGCCCCCTGCTTCTTTTGGTCCTAGTAGTAAGGCCAGAAACTACTAGTAGCACCTAGCACCCAGCCTTCTAGTGGAACCAACGGTAAAATTACCAGGTAAAACCTCAGAAACAGGGCACTCTGCGGGCTCACCCTCGGCTGGCATGAAGCCAGACACACTTGCGATTATATATGCGTGCTGTTTTGGTTGCGGTTTGCCACACGCCGGCCTAAGTGAAAAACCTAAGGAACCAGGGTTCAGAGTTACGAAAGTCACAAGCTCAACTCCAAAACTCAAGTCACGAAAGTTCCATCAAGGTTCAAGGTTGACGGCCGAGGAACCGACAGGGACGACGATGCCGTGCAGAGTCTGCCGACCTACCTCCACCTAAACAGCCTGAAAGTAGAGTGGGATGTAGCTGCCAACATTCACAAATGGAGCAGGTACGTCACGGTGATCAACCGATCAACCGTGATATCCGCATGTACTGTGGCCACTTCGTTGGACCATCGCGCACAGTACATGGATGGTCCCTCTGCTGAAAAACAACAAAGGCATAGAAAGGCGAAAAACAATCCAAAAGGATCCCTGTGACTCCAAGGCTTACACACGCACACCCACGCGCGCGAGCGCGCGCGCGCGCGCAGTGGCATGGGTGGCAACGGCCGCGTAAGGCCACTGCCCACATTCCTTTTAAAGACCCCTTTCCAAATCTTTCCAAGGCCGCCTCAAACCCAGCTCTTTCAAAAGCCTCCTGCAAGGCCACCTTTCCAAGCCCAGCCCTCTCTCGAGACCCGCTTCTTTCAAGACCACTACAAACCCCTTTCAAGACACTTTCCATTTACCTTTCAACACCGACAGCTTCCCACAACCACGTCTTTCAAGACCCACCTTGGGTATCCTTGGGTGGCTTCGTCAAAATGGACAGGCACAAAATGACCAATCGACGTGTATGCACGAGGCCCTAGCCCCTATGAGAGCTATAGCCTGGACTCCAAAGCTGGGGTTCGTGCCCCATCATGCCACACATAAGTTACGCTCATCAGGTCATCAGGCTCATCAAACGGTGTGCCTTCCATATCCTTTACGTGCTGATGGGATTTCGGGTGTTTCCGGCCTCTTTGTCTCCATGAGCCGTCAACTTGCGCTTCTTCAGCCTCATTTGCACCAAGACAATGGAAACTTCTCTACCAGCAGGCAGTGTCCTGAAGGGTTTGGAAGCTTCCTCAACTCTAATCGCTCTGCTCTCGCCACAGCCCGACCATTGATCATGTCAGTGCGATTCTCCATGCACACACTATGCTGGAGAAGGAGCATCAGTTTTTCCCTCAACTGCGTGGCTTTGTCATCCTTAGCACACCATCAACATCCGACGATAACCATGTTGTGTTGAAGCAAGAGCGCTGCGCGTTTCGAGAATCGCAGAGGCCCAGCAGCACTGTGGCCGTCTTGCCAGCAAATTGCGTGAAAAGCGAGAAAGTAAGCTGGCCCGTTTGTCAACCTTTCTCCAAGTCACTAGCTCCGGCTCAGGCGGCAAAGACTTTTTAGCATCCTCACCTCATGAACACCAGCGCGTCAAAAGTGAGGGCAATCTTATCATACGTGAACATCTTCTTGCAAACGGCCCCTTTTTGAGGGTTGTTACCCTTGGGCTTGCAATTGCACTTGTTTCAACTCTACAGACTTAACGGAACAGCAGAAAAGCACACGGCCGGCAACCTTAAAAGCACAAAACACGTCTAAAGGCGAAGCAAGGTTTCTCCGAGAACACCCCTCCATCAAGGTACACAACTGGATCAAAGTTTCACCACAGCCTCCTTCCCGCTGTTTGTTGATCAGTCTCGCCTTGAGCGACTCCTTGGAACCCGCAGATGCTAAAACTTGCTCAAACACTGTACCAGTGCAAAGTGGGAACTTGCCAAATTCCAATCCCTCTTTGCGATTGGGAACCTCCCAGATGCGAGAAAAAATATTGTCCGCAAACAACTCTGTGATTTCTGGTAGTTGATGATGTGAGACATATGATGAATGAAATAGCGTCTCTTGCAGCATTGGTGTCCTTTCGGAGTTCCAATTAGGGTCATTTGCGGCAGTGTGTTGTGATATATTGTTGACTGAATGGTGTATTGGCAAAATTGTTTAGATACTGTCCAATCTTCCTGCTGTATGCACTTGTGGATGTATTTTTCATGAATTGGTGGATGGCTGGAGGCAGGTCTTTTTCATGGTGAGCTTTTGCTCTCTGGCTCTGGGTTCGGGACATGGTTGGATGCCATGATGTCTGCAATGGATGGATGGACACGCATGTGGCTACCACAAGCCGCCTGTATCCAATCAAAACTCTTTTGGTCTTGGCCTTCAGCAGTTCCAGTGACATATCTGAATGAGTGCTTGGTGGGAAAAAACTGGTGTGGATGGTGTGGGCAGTTCCTTTGCGAAGCGACCCCGAGCAGTGAGTGCTGCGAAGCATCAGACCTGGCACTCTCATCCGGGTAGGACCTACCCTCCTGAAAACAGCTGCCGGGCCACTTGTGTCAGGGTGAAAGTGGAGCAAAACCACGTGTGCGTATGCAAATGGAAAACTGCAGCGCATGCTCAACAAAGTCCGGTCCTCTCGTCTGAAAGTCTTCCCCTTGCCCCTGCCTCACGAAGAGTAGTTAGTGCATGCTGAACATAAGCCAAAGTTATGCAAGAGTAGCTGCCCTTGATGTAGCAGTCAGGAACGCAAACAGGCAGCCGAGTTGCTTGGGCTGGCTTTGCTTTTGCCGTACTTGCCTTTGCCAGCACTGGGCTTGCCCATGGCTTGCCACAGCTAGCAGAAAGAAAAGCGCCGACTATGCCAGAAGTCGAGGTGGATCGCTTCTTGGCAGATCATATGGAGAAACCAGCTAAATATAGTCCAAACACATAGCCAGGGAGGTTCACATATATGTGGTTCTGGGAGCCAAAAATGAGTGTATTGCTCTAGTCACTCTAGTCAATCATGCTAACACACACCACTGGCGCGTCTTGCATGTCAAGGTGAGAAGTGATGCCGGCTGACGCGTATGATTATCTTCCATCCTGGAGCCATGGTATGCACCACTGCGAGGCACACCTTGCCTGCAAAAGAAAGAAACATCGATTGCATATGATGAGCATTGAGGCCTTTGAGGGCCGTCGTTCGCTTCACAAGGCAAACTGCAACTGGGTGTGGAGCGCGTCCCTCTTGCAAACAAATATCATAATTCCATAACATGGAGTGGAGGAGTTGGTAACATTGTGCTTTCAGGAGGTGGGCGATTTTTCTTCACAGAAGCTCTGGAAAGAAGACCTGCTTGATTGCTTGAAGGAGACTTTTGTATGCCCTGCATCCATCAGACGTCCAAGTTAATACTCTTCCCAGTCCGACTCTGCCTCCGATTCTGGTTCCGACTCTGGGTGGGACTCTGAGTTCATTGAGTCGAAAACATCTGAGTCATACTCCTCTGCAAGTTTGTTGGCACTCAATTCCAAATCAAAGTTTGTTTGCATGTGCTCATCAGGCGTCTCAGACCACGTAGTTATTCTCAAGTCTTCACCTGCGGAGCGAATCGGATAAATAAAGAACTTTCGGCCCGCTGGGGGCCCCCGAGGTGTCGATACTTCTGCTCAACCTCAACATCAAAAATGCCAAACAAAAAAGACCATGCGATTAAGCCCAATAACAAAAAAGAAACAACACAACACGATTGCCCATCGTTGGACTTGTTGGTTGCCACACATCTCGCATCATCTCGCATGACAAAATCATTATCACGTTTTTCACACCATCACTCACAACACTGCCGGGGCACCCAGCAGCCAGCCTGCAGACCATATAAAGTTTCCACTTTTTTTGGACATGGCGTGTCAGGCTTGAGCCAAGATCTCATGGCGGGCCCTGTTGACCAAGATGCTCAACGGAAATGCACCGACAACAGTTTATGCCCGTTCGGCGCGGTTTTCTCTGAAATGCCACCCCCTCTTCGAGGATGCTCCATTTGCCCGAAACCATGACCTCTCGAAGGAAGTCTCCCTTGGTGTCCTTCGTGAGGGAGTCCGCCAACATGGTCCTTCCATCGATCCATCGGACCCCTCCATTCATCTCGCGCACCTCCTGTTTGATCAGGGAGATGTCGATAGAGGTGCGTCTGTCTTTACACTGTGAGGCTGGGTTGGTGTCTTTGTTGATGGTATCGGAATCGAAAGAAACGGTCACACAGATAAATTTGGATCGGCTTTCCATTGACGGGCTGAAGAGATTCTGAGATAGGCCTCTGGCCTCAAGGATGAGCACTCGGTACCAATGAACTGACCCCAGGCCACGAACTAAGGCTTGTGTCTCCGAGCTGAGGATGTTCACATCCCGAAGGCACTGGGACTCCGGGAGCTCCTTGTCATAGAAAAATTGATCTCTCCCCCTTGACTGTACAGCTTCATAAGTTGCTCAAAACCCCATGGGTCGACTTCGCGTCTAGACATTGTCCCGGTTGTTGTTTCTTGAAGATCGTTCTCCCCGTCCATGTTGAAGTTGCCAGGGAAGTAATACTCGATGACGATGTCCACTCATCTTGGCGCCATTGATCTGTATCTCAGTCCGGCGGTCAGGTGGTAGGTCATGAAGATCTGGTCCTTCTAGTGGACACGCTGGATGAAAACTGGTGATCCGAGCTTTAGGCATCAATCGGCGTCGAATCTTCCATTCTCTGGCGTTTATTGGTGACCACACTGGCCCGGAGCTCTGGGCAATGGGCATCACTCTGATTCCTAGCTTTGGCAGGGCTTTTCTTGCAATCTCGTATCAGACATCGAGGGAAAGCCTGCCAAAGGCGATCTTGCCGGCTATAGGTCTGCTCTTGCCTCCTTTGCCACCCATGCGAACGTTCCAAGAAGAGCACGGAGCTGTTCCACTTCCAACAGACTGCACCTTGGTGATGTTGCTCTCCTGAACTCTGGAGGTCACGTAGAACTCCTGATCGATCCAAATGGAGCCATCGGGGAGAGGTGAAGCCCTTGCCCGCGAAACAGCCATGCCCCCATGTATACTGCGTTCCAGGCGCCGTTCAGATCCTCCGTGAAGTAGGTCATCAGTAGCCAGCGCGACGATGCCCTCGATGGAGTCCTTTCCCTTGAAATCTTTCAGGGAATTTCAAGGAGCACTCTTGATTCTTTCCTGGTCGCTGCGCTAGTTCAAGAAGCTCCAGTCGTGATCTTTTGAGAGTGGTGGGATGGCCTCCCACCCGTCCTCAGTGGGTTCGCTACTCACCATCTCCTCTTAAATCAGCCGTCTTGTAGGCGCCATTGAAGGGGTGTAGTCGGAGGTCAATCCATCGGAAGCGAGACCTTTCAAGGACGATAAGAACGCCCCGGACCTCGAGGATCGCCACCGGTCCACGTCCCATCCTCGACTATGACATCGGCGAGACTGTCTACTTCTTCCGGATGGGCGCAGACAAGAATCTCAAAGTCAAGCCATGCTATTGGCATTGACCAGCACGAATCATCATGATCGACCAACCTAACACCATCTGGCTGTCCTATCAACCTCAGCTAGTACAGGAGATGTTGCTCACCAACCTTGGCGGAGATGTCTGATGGCAAGGCTGAGGGTCCGGCGGCCACGGAGATCACTGAGAGTGAAGCGAAAGAAGTCCCCCTGACCATGTTCTCGCACCCGATCGTTTCAGGGTGCCATCAAGGCCGGGAAGAACGAGGTTTTGGAGCCGACCGCGATGGTGCCTTCCGTCCAGGGCGCCAGAGAATCTTCGAGACGATCCGGCTCCGAGCCCTGTTCCAGTCTCAGTGTCCACACAAGAGGACGCCCCGACAGGGCAGCGCTGGATTCTGGTGAATTAGACCTGCAAGGAGCGCGGCAAGGTCCTGATCGACGAGACCACCGACGCGGCAAAAGTCCACCAGAAGTTCAAGGAGCAGAACTCACCAACGCAACGCCATCCCGGAGCTACACACACTCGGCAGCGTCGGCCAGTCCTTCACCGGCGGAACTACTAGGATTTCCTGGAAAAACCATCGTGAGGGAGTGGCCCGGCCCACTGCACTTCGTGGAGCCCGCCGGTTCCAGCGAGCGGATCCCGTCGAGATGATCAACCCAGAGGACTTCAGGGCTTGGCAGACCTACAAGTACCATCAAACGGGGAGCAAGGAGCGACGACCTGGGTAGCGGTGAGCGAGCGTAGCCTGACTTCCGGGTTGAGACACAGCATGGTGGGTCAATAAACAATTCGACCATTTTGGCCCTTGTCGTGGACAGATCTTTGGTATCGTATTGGCCTGGGATCTGTTGAACAACATGTTTTCGAACACATCAGATCTGAACGGCCAGGGCTCACATTGTTGTCTCCTCCTTGTACTCCGTCCAGCACGCTATACAACATCTTTCAATCCGGACCAGACATGCCAGTGCAGAAATGTTTGATGCTCATTTGAAGGAATTGCGCCGCGCTCGCAACCTCCTCAGTTTCTGCGTGGAATTTCGTCAGTTGCGCGACATGTTTGAACATCCCTGGGGAGCCAGCTCATGGAGTGAGCCGCGCCAAAGAACTTTGGTGCAACGGCGTGATAGCTACTTGGCTAGCTAGACGAGTGGATCAATGTCAATTTGGACTTATCAGCAGTCAGGGCAACCCCACGCGGAAACGTTCAGGCTTCCTCACCAACCATCCGGAGATTGCTTCCGCTCTCAACCGGACGTGCCATGGAGATCACGTACGTGAACATATAATAGTCGGGTTCTTGGCAACATGGTGAGCCGGTCGCAATTGGCGCAACGGAATCCACCTTTAACTGCATCCTCACCATCTATGCTGCAAGTATTGGCCTGAATGCTTCGGAACTTCACTCCGTTCAGGCGTCCCACATCATTGATGTTGGCGAGCAGCTTGCCAAGAAGTTCCACCCGATTTCGCTTGTTGTGGGAGATGCGGTGCGAGCTCTGGTGGGAGATGACGTATCACATCAAGCAGAATGTCACCCCATCGATGTGGCAGAACCTGAAGATCTAATCGACCTGGAGGATGACGCTTAAGTCATCCACTATCCCTTCCTCTCTTGTCAAAAGAGCGCGCCGGGGACTTGGACACCCAGGACGAGATCGGTTTCTTCGAATGCTGAGGAGCAGCAAAGCATCCTCAAAGGTCCCCAACATCGCTCGCAACCTCGCTTGCGCCGTGTGCGACTCTCCACAAGAGATCGCGCTCAATTAATGAAGTTGTGGAAACCAAATCCGAGAACCAACCCAGGACCCCCACAGGATGTCACTATGGAAAATCATGAAGAAACGGAGCTGAGAACAGAAGAAACCAAAGAGGAAGAGCCACTACTTCCACATCAAGTCGGACTACCTAGTGACCTCATAGAATGGCATGGATCTCATTGTTGGCCTTCTTTTTGACATTGCCCAGTGTGGAAACGTCGAGGTCAATCTCATTGGCTCATGGATCCTTAACCAGGCCTTCACGTCCGAGACCTGGAGGGAGCCACGAGTGTAGTTGAGCAGCAGCTTGATTCGCTCACTGGTGAGTTGCAAGGCGGTCACTAGGAAAAAGCCTTGATATTCTCCCGGGAGATTGAGCCCCTTTTCCTTGACACGTCGTTCCGCATCATCCCAACGCAGCATGAACGCCTGGGCGCCTGCCAAACCCTTCAGTGCATAGGTTGGCATAGGTCCCCTGGCTGTAGGTGGTGTTCGGGTTGTCCTCAACCATAACTTGGCCTTGATCTGGTAGTCCTGGAATTCCATTTCCCCCGTCCCACTCTGGAGGTGGTCCCGCCGTCCTCCTCTCTGCTTCTTCTCGAGCAGCATGTCCCCAGCGTAGTGGATGAAGATCAGGCGGGGTTCCAAGACGGATGAAGTCCGGTCGTCTTGTCGCCACCGGAGGAGTTGCAAATAGTCGGCCGTCAGGTTCCTGAGCCCGAGGCTTCTGTCGAGGCGAAGGGTCTCGTCTCCAGCAGCGCGCCCAGCAGCATGATGCCATTCAGCATCTTCAGCAGCAAAGCCTAGAGGGCCTAGAGGAGGTGAAGGGATATCCATGGCCACACGCGGTCCCTGGATGAAACCGGCCCTGCTACCGCTGCAAGCGACGTGGCAGCTGAAGCCTAGGGCTTCCACGTCCTTTTGGACATTGCGTGTTGGGCTTGAGCCAAGATTTCATGGCGGATGCTCAACCGAAATGCAATAATATACTCCAACCAATTTCAAGAATGTCAAAACCGTGCACCACCAGTTGAACTGTTATATAAGGTTCAACACTGTTGCTAGGCGAAGTGAATAAGGCTGAGCAGGCATCAGAGCCAAAAATGGAAATGCCCTACAAAATGCTGCATATGGACCCTGCATCGACAACATCATCACGACATTGCATCGCATCGGATGACATTGCATCGTCATAATTTGCTTCCCTACATGTCGACAAATGTGATCACCACATGGCCAGATGTTCCATGAGTGTCAGGTTCCCTTACAGTCCTTCTCAGTGTGCAATATTACATGGACTCTCATGGGGTTTCAAAGTGCAGAGAACGCGAACACGCCTCAATGTCTGAATTGTATTGCTTGTCCAGCACAATAAAAATGGAATGGGGCAATGCATTCTGTGACTAGCCATACAGTGGAGGAAACAAATACAAAAGGTGCCAAGGCTGCACCTGGACTCAGCTTGATGAAATCTGGCACATCACAGCCGGAGATATAGCCAGACAGTGTCGCAAACTTGGATGATGATTTCCTAGCAAAGATGGTCACAAGTTTTGTGAGCACAACCAGGACAAAGGACAACCCGGAGCCCAAACTTGCCGCCAAATAGTTCACTGAAAAATACCAGGTTGTACGCTCTGGAGTTCATCGACAGTTCTCAAACTGCTCACTGGCAGAAGGCAAATATATATATATATGTGTGTCTATCCAAGAAGCTTCGAGACTATCTGTCCCATCATTTCAAATCGGTATTTGCAGGCACCAGGCGAAACCAGCTTGTAGATGGTCCTCAAGAAAGCTTGCTGAAATCATTAGCGCGTATATAATAAAAGGAATAGTCAACAGGACGAATAGACCGCACACAGCTGCCTATAGTGCCCCTCCCTAAACTCCATTTCACCTTCACGAAGATGGTTCACAAAGGGGAATGACTGTACAGTCAATGAGGTCAAGCTGCATTTGTGGCTTCTTGTACACGGCTCCAATCGCATAAACCTAGGTGGCGAAGTGAAACAGGCATGCTGCCTATCTAGCATGATGTCAAGAAAGCCCTGCCAAGAAGCACGGTCAACCACGACCTTATCTGGCCAGAAGGTGATCAATTTTCTCTCCTGAGGAGTCCAAAAAATGAAGAGAAGCTCCAGCAGTTCGAAGAGAAACTCCAGCAGTCCGGCCTTCAAATTCTTCTGCCGGAGGCCGCTGGGGTCGGCAAGGAAACCAGCATTGCAACTGTTGGAGGCTGAAGCCTTCAATTTCCCACAGCTCCGGTAGCACATGCAGCTACCTCAAGAATGAGATCGAAACGCACAGGGGTGAACTCAAGACTTGCCTTCCTGGAACGCAAAGGACCCTCTCACGGCAATAGTTTGACAAGGCGCAAGTACCTCGCTTAACCTTCTTCTTGAATTTGTTAAGAAATTTCCTTCAAGAACATGGCTTCATTGGAGGGGCTGGAGAGCCCCCGCATTAAAGTGCGTGAGACTGAATTCTCTGCGCTCCTGCTCGAAGCCTTCACCTTGATGTTAAAGACGGTCCATTGCTTCCACCTCCTTGGTTGTGAGGACCCATGCGACCCAATCACGGCGACATGTCTATTCTGGAGTTTCAAGGGGTCCGACTCCCCATGTCTTGATATATAGTACGTATGTGCACTATCCTCGAAGTATCTGAAAAATAAGAAGTAGTGGAATTGCCCCTTTCAAGTTCGGGTGCTTCAGTGGGCGCAAAACAGGCTCCTCGCCTCCCTCCACGAGCAAGGCTGGCGAAGGAGAGGCCAGGCAGTCTGACTTTCAAAGCTCCGGTGGGACACGCATTTCGTGCATGCTATCCCTCGAAGAAAAGTGACTTCTTTCTTTCAGTGTATATAGTTAATATAGTTTTGGCTGAGTTCGGCCGCTCGGCACGGCGTGGCACTACTCTAGGAAAGGATTTTCCAAGAGCCCTTCCTGTCTTGGCACAATGAAATTGCTTACACTGGCTTTTGGTTGCATCACCTAGCTGGTGCCAAGGCTCTTCACGACAGAAGTCATATCATCCATTTGCAGAATCAGGCGGGATACCTCAGAATGGAACGCCACACTGAAAACAAACGGCTTCAGCTTTCTGGGTGCCACAAGTTGCAGCAAAACTGCAAGCAAATTCTTCCCACCAGCTTTTTAGGTTTGACATGGCTTTTGGAGATTCACCTACGTCAGCCGGGCCATTGGAAGGGTCAAAACATGTTTGAAAGCTTTATGAGACACCTGCGATGTAAAAGCACATCTGCTTCCAACCAAGAAAAAAACGTCTTCAGACCTACCGTAGATGGACGAAATATTCAAACCCTTTCAACCACGAGGACCCCTCCTACCCCAAAGCTCAATGTTAGAGGTCTTGCAAGAATGTTTCGGCGAATGGACGAAACAAATCAAACCCTGGAAACGCAAATTCAATCAAGTTATGTTCAACATTGACCTTTGGGGGTCAGGGGTTGGCGACAGTTATTGATACATGGGTTTGAATATTTGGTCCATCTACTGTAGGACGTTGTGTCTTCTCCGAGTCAAACAAGCCCAACTCCACTGACTGGGTTCTCAAACAGTTTCTCATCTGCCTTATTAACTCTCAATCTTGGTCTTGACAACGCAGGTCTAAAGCATCGACTATCCATGCTGGCCAAAGATGCGTCATCTGTCATCCCCAAGCGCAACATGTCCTGGTCGCTCCTCATGTGCAAAAAGGGGCAAACAAGCAAAGCGGTGAGGTTTCCAAAAAGTAGGAATCGTGGAGGACGAGAGGAGGTTCCTGAAAAAAAACCTACCCCTTTGCAGCCTCTCTCTAGTTTGTTTGTCACACACTACTTGCTACTGGCTGCCTCCTTACATGCCTGCCTCTCCTAGGCGTAAAAGTGGGCCCTTCACCAGCATTGAAAACGCGCCACTTCCTTCACCAACCTCACGCAGCCCTTACAGCGCAATTTGCATGCGTGCAGTGCATTTCCCTTACCATTCCCTGCGCCAGTCACGTATGGTGCAAGGGCTCCAACACACCCAAAACACTTTGCCTGCCAGGAGGGTGACAAGCCCACGCCTTCATGGACAAAATCTGCGCCACTCTACACAATCGGAATGGTGTTTGCACTTTTTAAACCCCAACACACACGCGCGCGCACACTTATGGGAAATGCGTACTGACTTGACAGCGGTGCCACACGCCGGCCTAGGTTACCATTTCCTAAGGGGCACAGGTAGACCAAACCAATAGCATCGACGATCACGCGACAGGTTGACGACGTGCGTGCAGGACTGTGACTCATCTCCAGGTTCAGGTAAGTTAAAGATCTCCAGAGCTCAAAACAAAAAACGGACGAGCGACAGCATGACGGCGAAACGTGCATTAGCCCTTTATGAAGTACCTGAAAACCTAAATACCTCCTGGAACAGCATCAGGTACATGAACCACCATGAAACAAACCAAGGACCACAGCAACCAATCAACAGTTTAACAATAGCAGGTACGTTTTCACCTCCCTGGCCCCCTGCTGAAGAAATTCGGACAGCTGGAGACCCCAATAGCAAGATACAAACCGGGACAAAAAGAAAAATCTGGAAACAGCTGCTGTTTTCAACACATCGACGACCCCATAGCATGGCTATCCCTGTGACTACAAGGGGCACACACACACACACACGCCTTTTTGAGGGGAGGCGTATCGACAAAGTAGTAGCAAGGCCAGGAACCTCTAGTAGCGTCAAAGTAGCGTCCTAGCACCTATAGCAGGAAGGCCAGGAGCCCCTAGTAGCAACCCAAGCTAAGGTCCCGACAGGAGGGAGGGGTAGGGAGAGACGAGAAAAAGGAAAGAGAAGAAAGGAAGGTGTTCCCAGCTACGACGCATGCGTCCAAGAACACACCAAAGGAGGAGCGGAGAAGGGTTCCCAGCTATGACAAAGCATCCAGGGACACCCAAGGAGGAAGGAAGGTGGAGAGGAAAGAGAGAAAGAAAGAAAGAAAGAAAGAAAGAAGAGAGGGAGATGATAGAAAAGGAAAAGGCAGGTGTTCCCAGCTACGAACAATCGTCCAGGGACACACCAAAGAAAGAAAGGGGCGATCCTGAGTCTTCCATTCAGGAGGGAAGGGGAAGGAGGGGGGACTAAGCTCGCGACAGGTTCCAATGAACCTTGAACAAACTTCGGTCGCTGCGACCGCGTACGGCATGCCCGAGGGCGGCCACCTCTGACCGCTGCGGTCACGTAAAGGCATGAGCCAACTTGGAACGTCCGCTCCGGACACTTACATCTCCGGGCAGGGGAGATAACGACAAACCCCCGTTCGACGGGTCCACGGGAGGCACTCTACGGGCTCATCCCGGGTTGGCACGAGGCCAAACACACTTATGGAAATGCGTACTGACTTGACAGCGGTGCCACACGACGGCCTAGGTTACCATTTCCTAAGGGTACAGGTAGACCAAACCAATAGCATCGACGATCACGCGACAGGTTGACGACGCGCGTGCAGGACTGTGACTCATCTCCAGGTTCAGGTAAGTTAAAAATCTCCAGAGCTCAAAACAAAAACGGACGAGCGACAGGATGACGGCGAAACGTGCATTAGCCCTCTATGAAGTACCTGAAAACCTAAACACCTCCTGGAACGACATCAGGTACATGAACCACCATGAAACAAACCAAGGGACCACAGCAACCAATCAACAGTTTAACAATAGCAGGTACGTTTTCACCTCCCTGACGCGCGGTCTTCGTTGGCCAGGACGCGCGCCAGGGAGTCCTGGCCCCCTGCTGAAGAAACAATTCAACTGAATGCCTGTGACTACAAGGGGCACACACACACACGTCGTGGATGGGCGTGAGGCGTTGGAATGTTGGGTGACCTGCTAAGTCTATATATTTCCTATCAGTCAAGGCACGCTCAAGGCCGACACCGTCTAGCAAGTCATGACGCGTCTGTGGTTCTCAGCTTTAGCCGTGCGCTAAGATATGTCAGAGCGGGTACGTGGATTCCGCGTCCGAGATCCATATCAATGACTCATCACAGCCTCTTTTTTGTCCAGGCAGTCCGCGTATACATTACATATTGGAAATCTGCTCAAGAAAAACCCACAACGCCCTCCCCATGTAAGTCTCAGAACCATGAGGCAATTATGTCCCCCGGTCCCATCCGACCGGGGTAAGAGACGACGTACTTCCCCAACCAATTATGAGGAGTAAGGCCGACACCCTGGTCTGACAGCTCGGAGAAAAGTGACGGAGGAGGCGACAATCTGTTCAGCCCCGCGCTATCAGAGTCAGAATCGACGATAAGTTACACGACAGCTACAATCTATATTGTATTTTCCCACGGGCCTAGGAACGGGGCGGCGTTTCCCCGAACGACAGCGGACAGCTTCTCATGCTCAGGAGCAGGTTAGAGTTCCAACGAGGTCACCATTTCTGACTGCTTAGCCCTGCTGGAAAACGTGGCCAGCTTCTTTTTGTGGCACAGCCGTGATTGGAGACACGATTGGGTCGCAACTTCAGTGAGCATCAGCGTACTCCTCTGGAACATCAACATTGTACAGCGCTAGACGGGACACGGAACCCAAAAAAAAAGTCTAATCTCTGTCAAGGAGATGCAAGGGCGAACCAAATGCACAGGATCAACCGATGAGCAGACCTCATTGTACCGTACCGGCAGCCTGGCTTTGCAAGGTTTACACACGAGCGCGCTAGAGGCCGAGACGATACGCACGCAAGAGAGGGAAGGAATGGGACGCCAAGACCTGAAGCCAGGAAAGACAGACATGGAAAGAAAGCCGGAGAAGCGCGTCGTTGACCATGAAAAGGGAACCAACCAAACAAAGCCACACCTCATCGTTTGCACTTGGGGCACAACTTGGCATCTCTTCGTTGAGCGGTGACTTCAAGTATGCCCATCCCTCCCCTGCAAATTTAGATGATTTACAGTAGTTCAAATTGAAAGTAAAGAGACTCCCATGATTCCAAGGGGTACGGTGCACACACATTGGTTGACACGAATTGGGGAATCTGTCACACCCGAACAGTTCCAAAACGCTTGCGCGAGACCCTACACAGAACAAGAAGCGAACCTGACTCCGCCCCCTAACCCTCAGCCTCAAGTAACAAAACTCCTTCTGCGCTACGCCACGCATTCGGAAACACAAACTCTTGAACAGCCGAAGCTCAACTTGCCCAAGGCCCCGGGAGAGCAAAACTTGGTTTCGAAAATCCCATGGAGGTTAGTCAAGACCGCCGCTATGGACTGCCTAAGCAGGGAAGATTCGTATCAAATGCCAAAAGCTTGCAGCACATCCAAGTCATCAAAGTGTTTAAATGTCAAGCTAGAAACACTGATGCTTGGAAATCAGGTCCGTGTGCAAAGGAGTTCATTGCCTTCTGCAAGTCTTATCTGGTGGGCTGCACAATTAGGTTGCCAACTGTCAAATTAATCAAGCCACTTGTTGCGATCCTGAGATTGGCAACTGGAAACTGTGATCAAACCGCATGAGGCAAGGAGGCAAGCCTCCTATAGTTGATCTTCATTCGCGCAACATCATGCAACGTGTATTCATCAATGTTCCAATTGTAAGGCCAATATTGCCGTGTTGTGGAATATCTTCGAAGTGCTGGTGCCGAGACAGGCTCGCGCAACCTATTCCAGTCAAAAAGAAACGTCTTTTGCGGAAAATTAGTTTAGCTCCGAGAGGCATCCTGGCCCATGCGCTGCCTCTCCAACGCTCGAACCTGCATTTTCGCTGAGGCCATCTGCAGAACCTTCCTCGGTGACAATCAACCAGAATCGACCACTCTGCGCACTTGCCGATTTGCATGCCGGGTCACTCCCAGTACTTGATGGTCGCTTGCCAGTTGACCTGGGTTTGAAACATTTTCACGACCTCGCGGCGGCATTGAAACTCTTAGGCGTCCCTCTTTTTCATCCTCCCCGCCGGAAAATCAGCCCCGCTGTTTGGCATCCGGGCGTTGTGCTCAGATTCTCCAACCACGGCGTTGAGGATTTCTGGCCAAGTGGCCAGCAGGCCTACCTGCAGCAATGTCGCAAAAACATGTTTGTCTATGATACTGGATGATAGAGCAAGCCGACCCATCACAGGGTATTTACTGCACCCACCCCGCGCAAGGACGTGAAACAATTCACAGTCCTTGCTTGTCCTTCAATGTGATTCATTCCATGGCACCTTGCTGGTGAGGTTCGCAGTCTGCCACATCAAATTCCTAGACGCCGCGTGATGCGCGGTCCGTTGATGCTGAGAAAAACCTGGGGGGACCTTGGGGGGACCTTGGAACCAAAGCTTGAAGAAAACAACTCAAGGCCATCTTCAAGTCAGAAAGAATAGAAAAATATGAAGCAGGACCTGGGTGGCTTTATGACAGTTGCTTTTTATATATGCTCTCTCTCTCTCTCACAAACCTTCACGCAGGAGACTTTTGCGAGGTTGCGCGAACAAGGTGCCTGGCGTGAAACTCTCTGCACGCTGCTCTGTCAACGCACAGGTCTACATGGCCACAGCTTATTTCCTCCAATGCCCTTGAAATACTTATCTCAAGAGCTCTATCTAGTTACCATGGCCTCTTCTAGCCTTCCCCCCACTTTAGCCTAGACGAGGCCTGCGCTACCCCGTCTCTCCCTAGACACGCGACGAAACAAGTGGAGGGAAACACCGAACATCGAGCGACGACCCCCCTGCCTCGATCACCAAGGATCCTGCCATCGCATCTGGCCCTTCTTGGACTTCTTCTCGAGCTTCAGTTCGCCTGTCCAGGACTATGAACCCCAGTGTCTCGAAGTCCACCTTCAGGCGCTTGTCTTCTGCAAAGTCCTCGTCGTCGGCTGGCTGGTTTTGCCAGCGTGGAACCCACTGCAAATCGAGCTCCAACCCAAGCCGATCCAGCTGCGATGCTAGGTTGATAGCAATTATGCTCAAAGGGTACTTGTTGCTGCCAAACTTTCTGAGCACATGCGCGTTCGCGAGGTTGTCGGTCAATGCAGACATAGTCACTCTCGACTCGCCTGTCGCCCCTTCCGCGCCAGGGGAGAATACCATCACTGCAGCTAAAACACCGATCAGCTCCAGGCTTGCTATGGCCCTGAAAGGGTCCCCAGGGTCCCCCTTCATGTAGTCCCAGGGAGCGCTCCGTCGCGTCAAACGAAAAGGAGAACCACCTGGCTAGCCGAGGGTCAGCTTGTCGCCATGTTTCCCAGCCTCCTATGACTATCTCTTCTCCGGCAGCTTTTGCATCCACTCTAAAGATGTCCACTACACTACTCCAGCAGGATTGACGGCAAAAGCGCCGCCTGCCAGGGTGGACGGCCATGAGAAAAGCGGTGCCAGGAACGGTCGGACATGCTTGAGAGCTCCCGCAACAAACGAGAGTCGTCCCAGGACTGACTTCAACTCTCGTCCCACGATGCCCCCAGCCGCCAGCTTCTCGTCCACCCACTTCTGTATCCACTTCATTTCTCTTAGACTCATTGACGCCTCTTTGAAAAGAAGCCACGTCCAAATGGTATCCGATCCAATCGACTTGTGCTCCACCTCGAACCTTCTTCCAAGTAATAAGAATTTCGAAAAGCTCATAGATGAAAAGCCACATAAGGTGCAGAACTCCCACGCGACGGCCCAAATGCGCATCGGACCGCCACTCCAATAGTCCTCCCAAACCAGTACGCAGCGCTTGCGACTCCGAAGGTCCGAAAGGCCTGCAGACCGCAATCGCGCTCTCGAACAGGAATCGGCTTGTGGGCCCTGGCAATGTCGTAGAGGACGGACAGCCTCACCACCTCCTGGCGCTCTCTCTTTTCTTCCTCGATCTGCCTGAGCACCGCCGCTGCATCGTCAATGAGCGGAAAACGCATACAGTCCCGCGCCGGTATACGTCTGTTGACGTCCACAGTGTACGTGCCATCGTGTATCAGCCTCTCGCCGCGCAGCTCCCAACGCAGCCACCGCCAATCTGCTTGGCCTCCGCCTCCGTCAGCCGCAAGATCGTGGCGTTCTCAGCCTCCTCCAAGGCCTGCCGAGCAATGTCCTCATGGTTCTCCTCACCTGAGGTGTATAGTTCTCAGCCAGCGTGTCATGAAACTCCTTTTGTCGGGTCGACTGTCCACTTCACCTTCTCCTCATAGACCACTGGCGTCCTCGGCGTCTCATCCACACCAAGGCTGACACCCTCACTGGCCACCTCCGCCAAGAAGTCCGCATCGACATCCTCCATAACTTCAGCCACTGAAATTGATCTCGGTCCGCCTGTCCAAGCACCTCCTCTCCGGCTTCTCCCCCTCTCACGCAGCCACAGATCCAGCCGCTCTCTGAAGCCGTAGATTTCTCCACCAAACGCTGTATGCTTTCCAGCCATTGTTGCCCAAAACAGAGCCTTGGCCTTCTCCTCGCCCTCGGGCTTCAACCAGTCCTCGACAGCTCTCAAGAACCATCTCATCAAGTCTTTGGCCCCTGTGGATGCAGGGTCATTGCGTCTGTGGACTGGTCAGCGTTCAGGCGAACATAAACCAGCTCCATCATGCAAGGACCTTGTCTCACCCTCGTACCTCACTTGCATAGGAGGGCCCCAGCCCGGTCTGCCAGCTTGCTTGGTCGAAGGCAACGAATCAAGCCCAACCAGCGCCCTCTTCCTCTACAGCTTTCTGCCGCACCTCAGCCACCTTCTGCTGCTTCGTCTTCTCCTCAACCCCCTCGATAGAAGCTGGCAATTGCTCTATCCATGGCTTCCGGATATATGGAGGTGGCTGTGGTCCGAAATGTCGTATCATCGGCTTGACAAGCCAGTGTAACTGAGGGCTGACACTTGCAGTTCAGCAGCGGACCTTTGTAGCTCCCGTCGTTGTGAAAGACGGGCCATTCATGCGGGCCCCACAGCTTGAGAGGTGCCAGATTGGTAAGCAATCGTGTAGGCTTCCTGTACGGTGCCTGCCAGCAACATTGGCTGAATGCCACCGAAACTACAGCCAGCTTGGAGTGCTCTGTAAAGATGCGTAGCTCCGGAAGCTGCCAAATAGATGCAGGAAACATGCGCGCGCCATCTTCTTCTCTATAAATGACCCCCAGATCCTCGGGATGCTCGGCAAAGATCAACACGACTTGGCCTGACGAGGCCAAGGGGTGCTCGGCCAGAGTTTCCAGCGCCGGAATCATGAAGCGTATCAACGCGTTGCCCAAATCTGCATCCCGTCGGTGCCGCTTGGATAGCCATGGAAAACCCATGGATGATCACGTGAACGTATCATCGGAGGGCCTCGGCAATTGGCTCCCCTGACACGAGACCAAGTCGAGCATGGAGGCGTGATCAACACCACATCATAGAAGCCCTCGGCTAGTTGCTGCAACAACTTTCGTTGCAAAGATTCATCTGCCAGGTCCCAATCTGAGCCTGGTGAATTCTGAATGTCTATCTCATGCACTTCAGACCATGCTCTGAAGGAAGCTTGCCACAGAGGCCTTGCGCTTTGCACCGCTGAAGAGATGGGCAGTTCCCCCCAGCTGATCGTTTCAGGCAGCCTTGCTGCCACCATCCCCACCGCCTCCGGCAGTGTCCTTCTTGCCGCTGCCATCGCATGAGTGCGCAGGGTGGCTGCCAAAGCAAATCTGACAGACATGGAGCCTTCCGCGTGAAATCGGCAGCGCTCACGCGGGTTGGCCAGCAAGTAAGTACGCGCTGTTACAACCGCCATGCGCTTGCGGAACTCCTCGGGAGTACGGGGCTTCTGACACTCCCCGTATCCTTTCTTCACCTTGAGGGTGCCCGTGCCCTTCTCGATGGTGGCACCCAGCACGTCTGCCTCTGCATCCTCTCTGCTGAGGAACTCGACCAGGCTCATGTTCTTCATCTCGCCTTGTTCCACCTGGTCGAAAATCTGCTCCCAATGTAGTGGATGCCGGAGTGCTCCTGTCCTCTAACCTGATGCCGTCACCAGCAAATCCTGCACTTCCACCTCGTTGAGTGCTCTGGGCAAACTTGACACCCCTGCTTCCGCCTCCGCCTTGTTCCTGATGGACACCCGGGTTGAGGCTGACTCCCATGTGTCCACTAGTGACGCAATCTCCCACATTGCGGTCCGCCTCCAAGCCCAATGCGTCTACGCAGAAGGCCCTCATCTTCGCCCTGTCGTCGGCAATGGTGCTCATACGGCTCATACTCCTCACCTTTGCCACGGACAGTTTTGCTTGCAAAACTTCATCCACTTCTTTGACCTGCAATAAGCAGCCGCGCAGGTCAGCGTCTAGAAGAGCGATGGCGTTCTTGCACCGCTCTTCAGTGTCATGGCCGATGTCTGCCATCGCGCCTCTGCGCGGCACCTGCCCGTTGTGCCCTTCCCGTTCTTGGTCAAAAGAGCGGCAGCAAAATCACCTGTGATCAGCTCAACTTCACGCACACTGCAAAGATTGCATCATGCCTACTCATCCTCCCTACTCAATCTCAATCTTAAAACAAACACAAACATCAGTACACAACTGCAAAATCGTCCAAACGAATCCATGCGCGAACGACAAACCGCTGCTCTCCCTCGTGCCTGAACTACTACCTGCCTCTAGTGTGACACTTCTCCGCCCCTCTCACGTTGCGGCGCCACACCTTTTACCAGTGCAGTGCCAGTCTCACAAGGCATTTGCCGTGGTCGTTCATGCCCTGTGCTAGATGCTACCATCCTCCGATTCCGTCATCTCTGACGACGAAACTTCGCCTGAGCTTTCTTCCTCCGGGATCCCTGCATCCCCCTTTCGAAAACACTGCCAGCACGCCTTGTGGTACAGGTTCTTGTCCGGGACTTCTCCCAGGAATTCAAAATTTCCACAATGCACTCCTGGCTGACGATAGCGTTCGCCAACTTTGCGCAACGTCTTGGTCTTTGACCGTCCCCCGCAGCCCCACTCAGCCAGCTCCATTGTCCTGTTGGGAGTTCCTTTGGTGTCATCGAAGCGCATCCCGGACCACAGCTTCACCAAACGAAACCATGCATAAACTCTGCCATAGTTGGGCTCGCCCTCATTCAACACATCATCCCCACGATCACCGCTGCTGGGATTAGGAGCGCCTGCCTAGGCGATTTCACCTCCATGGTTTGCAGCCTCAGACTTGTCTCCTCCAAGGCATTCTTAACGGAAGGTGCTCTGCACATCTGCTTGGCCTCCGGCACTTCGCCTGCGTGCTCCAGGAACATGAGGGTCTTGTAGATGGACTCGGGAAAGCATCTCGAACACGGCTCCTGAGCCATTGCCTCCAGAAACTCCGCAAATTGCTCCGGACGTTCTGGCCACACCATAGGTAGCGAAGAACCACCTGGATGCTTTCTGCCATGCTTTGACGTGCTTTCTCAACGTATTTGGGCGCCTGCGCTTTGCCACCCGAAGCATCAATGCCTCGTCGCTGGATCGCAGTGCAACCGGCAGCTTGGCCGCCTTCACAATGCTCCAGATCTCTTCGATCCACCTGTCGCGCTCCTTGCGCTCTGCCAGCTCTCGGAGCGCCAGATCGGTTCCAGCGATATGCAACTTCTTTCCAAGTCGCGTCGGCCATCTGGCCCTCTTCGCAGTCCCAACCATCTCAACTCTAGCCGTCGTGTCGGCCTCGACCAACTCGTCGAAGGTCTTGCGACGTGTCTGTCGCTGGTGTGCCACGTGGGCATCCAACAGATCCTGAGCGCCCCGCTTCGCGTCCCAGAGGTGCATGTTCTCTGCACGGACGCCTGCCCTCTTCACCAGGTCGACCAACATCTCTCTATCGATGTCAAAGCTCTCGTCCACCTCCTGGGCCTTCCAAACCATCGCGTCGAAGACCTCGCGGCGCGCCCTGCAAAGTGGCTAGCCGAGTGACATTCCACTTTGCATTCATCAAGGCCCTGGTCTGATCCACAGTCAAAACACTCAGACTGCAGATCAGGGTCATCTCATCCTCCATGGCGGCGCAGCTGGTTCCCACCTTCCTGAAAAAAGAAACTAAGCCGCCAATCTACGGTCGCTACATGACAAACCACGATTTTCAATCGATAGGTCATATATCTCACTGCAACGGAAAACCTCTTTGCAGCCAAATTGTCCAATGGTACACGTCCTTTGTCTGGTCTGCTCCCCAAAAGTTAGACTCGAGCAGCATCATGTCATCCCACTTCTTGTTCAGCCTCAGAGGTTGAAAGCTTGCCGCCACACGCAAAAACCAAACATCAGACTTGTCTGGCCCCAGTTGACTCCGGTTTTCTTATTTTCAAGTGGGTTTCCTTTTTCTGCTTTGAGGTTCGTGCCGAAGGGCTCAAGTGCTAGGTGAGTATAGCCCAGAACTCCGGTGAGAGTTCGCATTTTCTACTTGACTTTCGCACAAGATTGAGAATCGGCTACCTGTCACAGGTGACTGGTGGCCTAGTAGTGTCTGCGACCACAAGGACTCCTACTTGGCATGGGACAGATCAATTTGCCTTTTGATCTTGGGTGCCACAGACACGCAGCTGCTACCGGAGTGACTCAGTTGGCAGCGGACTGCAAGATTGGTTCCTGACTGTTTGTTCCAGAGAAGGGCCAGGAGAAAAGACGGTAGAAGCCAGGGGTCAAGCGCGAGAAAAGCCTATTGGCCGCTGGCCTGAACATCACAAGAGGTGATTTGTGCAGCCGCACTTGCTTGCGACAGAAGGAACATGGCTTGGCCCAGCTCTATTGTGTAGCGCCGTCGGATCACCTCCCAGGGAACCGTACGACCTTGGCACTAGGTCTTCGATGCACGAGGTCTTGTTCCTAATGTTCGGCATTGAAAGCAACATGCTGTCTGACTGAAATGTCAGCTGTCAATCCTTGCAAAGTGATGTGACATGTAGAAACAGGCAACAGGCAATGCTGATTGTACAGTGTAGTTTGATCTTTGTCTGCCAATCATTTGTATACTGCCCTTTTGATTGATATGGGCCAGAGTGCAAGCCGCCCCTGAAGTCTGGAATCCTAGCACTTCTGCATTGGTGTCCCAATTGAGGATGTTCCAGTCGAGTTTGTGCAGGGCTGGGCTGTCTGAATAATGACGCGCTTGCCCTTTCATTAGGTGGAATTCGTTTTGCTAGGTGCTGACACCGTGCACCGATGGAAATTAAAAAGCAAATCTGAAAGTAGTTCCTTGCTCGGGGAGTAGTAAGGAAATCGAATCATATTGTTATTGCTGTGGGCTGCTTAAGAAGCAAAGTCCAAACAAGTTAAGAAGTATAGTTTAAGCAAACATGCAATAACAATACCAAAAAACAGGATAAGTAAGGAATGATAGGACAGTCACACAAAAACACAAGCGGACTGGACAGTCTGCGATCGAAACCAGCACTTCCAGAGGAAGAAAGGGAACACCACATTTGTCAAAGAGGCACTGCAACGGGCAACTGTTCACTGATTGAAACCCAAGTGTGGGGGGGGGCGCATGTGGCATAGACAAGGGCCAGCACAACAAAGCAAACATCACGCAAGAGGCACATTGAGAATAGACTAGGATATTTTGAGTGTAAGCCCTATCCAGTAACAACTGGCCAGCCAGGGGAAAGCAACAAGGAATGAATGTCAGGTCATCTCAGTAACACGGCAAGCGAAAAGCGGTCATAGCAAGGCCTTCATTGAATATCTATCCAATTATCTCCCTATTGTTGCTTCCAATTACTTTTTTCATTTTGTCACGTGCATTGTTTTTATTGTTTTGGTAGTTTTTCCGCTGTTCCAAGGAAAAATGGATGTGCGCTATTGTTGTCTTGACTTTGCATTGTTCGAGCAACGTGGCAAAGCGTGTCCGCGAGCGATTGTACGCTGGTACGCTGGTACGCTGGCGGCTGGCGGTGGCTGGTGGCGCTGGTTATGCTGCTCACGCTGGTTGGTTACGCTGGGTACGCTGGTTACGCCGGATACGCTGGTTATATACGCTGTTTACGCCGGATACGCTGGTTACGCTGTTTACGCTGGTTACGCTGTTTACGCTGGCTACGCTGTTTACACCGGATACGCCGGTCAGGGCTTCAACGGTGTAGGCGGTGTCAACATGTGTAAACGGTGTCGACGGAGTAGACCGTGTAAACATGTGTAGACGGTGTAGACGGTGTAAACAGTGTACACGATGTAGACGGTGTAAACGGTGTAGATAGTAAACGGTGTAGACGGTGTAAACGGTGTGCAAAAAGAGTGTGGACACTGACTGCGCCAGCAATGCATCGTTCCTATTTCCGATAGGGACAGAGTAGGACAAATGACAAATACAAAAAACAAAAACAAAAATTACAAATAGGAAACAAAACGGGAAAAAAAAAAACTATAGGAAAACAATACAAACAAGTCGGAAATAAATACACCAAAAATACATATGAACAAATAGGAGCGCGAATACCCTCAGGGAACCCCAGCACAAAACGCAAACCAGTTCTTGCTTTTGAAAGTTTGCTCAAGAGCAGGAACAAGAATCATTCATATGCTGTTCGTGGATTATAATATTACAGAGTATGGCTTGACACAGGCGTCCCGCTCTTGCTTGAAACTCGTGTCTTCGAAAGTGGATGCCAACAACATTGAAGTACACACGACCTAGCACAAGTTCCATTTTAGGTCAAAGCTGCTGAAGGTTTCTAAAGGTTTGTTGTTTTGGAATGCGAGGCTTCTTGGTGTCAGGCAGCAACCTAGTGTTCATGCTCATTGTGAACCGTGTGCCATTTTTTGTATGTTCTGTTGTACTATTTGAGCATTTTTCTTGGCATTATGAGTGTAATGTTTTTGTACTGTTTTATGATTGTGTGATTCATTAGAGTTATATAGCTTTAATCCAGGTCATAATGGTATTGAAATGCCGCGTTGCCTGTCCAACTCCTCAGTCTTGTCCGCCTAGCTTGGCAAACCAACTTGGCGCAGACTCGAGGTCTCACATGCTTTGACCCTCCCGGCACGGTGGTCAGGAAAGTGAAGAATGAGCAAGTCCATTCTTCTGTTGGGACCTCTATCAGGCACCAGGCTAACCATGGTCTTGCGCTTGTACTGTATCCGCGAACAAGCAAACCTTCGGTCGACAACGGGTGTTGCGCGGTGAGATGACCACCAGTAAGTCCGCTTGTGGGACCTCTTGTGCTCCGAACCACCAGAATTCTTGCAGATTGGTAGAATACTGTGCACTTTCATCCAATTCTCAAGAATCCTGATGATGCTCCACCTCTCTCACCCACAAAACCTACGCTCCTGAACAGAATCAGTGAAGCTTTGCCAAGAGGCCACTGAAGCTGCTGTGATGTGCTGCAGGTCCTCGACATGCTCGCGGCTCTTTCTTTTCACCAACTCAAACTCGGCAATCGACAAGAAGCCTCACAAGCGGCTCAATACTGCTCACTCAAACCACCTGTCCATATAGGCCACAAAGTAATGCGCATAATCTTGAATAGCATGTTCATGGAAAGCTTACCAAATTCAGCACCGTGCTCTCTTCAAACAACCAGTCAACGTCATGTCAGCACTTTCCCTGTGCTCAAAACAGTCTTTTTGCTTGCCTGCCTTGTCCTGCGTTGTCTGCATCCATACATCCAAGATCATTCGCACAGAAAGCCGTCACAAAGGGCAGCACAGAAGGGCATGACTCGTGATACTCAGGTTGGGGCAAAGGAATCACAAGCAGCTTAGATTGCAAGATATGATGTTGGAACGTTTCTTCCAAAAGAATCATACCAACGAATCTTTGCAGCTAAAGGTCCGTTTCAGAATTCACATGGGTCCAACCAAAAGCTCCCAAAGCAGCCGCCCAAATCTTATCGGTGACGATGGGCAATTTGTCTCCTTCTTCGCCATCCTCGAGGATTGATTTGAGGGATTTTGGCAGGCCTCCAACCTAATAGCGATGGCCTCCAACCCAGCCAAATCCTAAAAATTCTGAACCCATTTGCGCAGCAACCTGTCCTCAGTGTCAACTCGGCTGCCTGCAGTTCATGAACTTCTGGCTGCATGACAAACGGTTGGTTTTTCTAATGTTGCTGCTGAGTATATACATGCGGTATGCATATATATATATATACCTATGCTGCACTGGAAAGTGCAAACGCATACATATATACGCATACCAAGTTTTGCAAAGCAGCACAACAAACGAGATCAGTTGCCCTAGAGGTTCGTCCAGTACGGCCGACCTTTTAAACTGTTGATATTTTTCTCAGCTCCAAAGTCGGCCTGCAAATGCGCATTGCAACTGCTCCATGCGCCCTGTTGTATCAGTCGATTCTTTTTCCAGGGTTGCCACCTTTATTTCCTGACAACTCCAGCGGCTCAAGATCTACAGCACGGCTGCATCAGATCTTGGAGCTACAAATTGCGCATGGTTTCAAGTACTGCACTTCTCAATCTCACGACTCCAATGGGGAGAACCCGCGTGAAGTCTCCACCCTCCCATCCCGCATGGCCTAAGCAAACAAGAAAACAAAACGCAACAAAACCTGATCAAGAAGTGTCCTCCTTCTCCAAATCCACAACTGACGTTTCCAGGCAGCTTCCCTGCGTTGTGCATTCCAAGGACTTCATTAGCGCATCCTCATCCGCATAGTGGACGAGGAAAACCGGAAATGGCACGATTCCTTGCATGTTGAAGCTTTCTAAACAAGGCACATACTCGTAGCCCAAATCAATTGATCCAACAGTGGTCCCCTTCTCGTTGTGCTTCAAGGGCCACCACTGCTGTGATAAGGCTCCTGTGCACAGTGGCTCACGTCTGCTCTGCCGTTTTCGCGCGAGGCACAATGGAGTGGTGGTTTTTTGGGTGCATGGAAGTATACACTGGCACGCTGGCGAGAATGTATACGCAAGCGCCTATGCCAAGGGCCAAAAGTGTGTGAGGTAGCCTACGCGATCGTACTCCAATTGAGGGCTTTGTCGACGCATCTAAGCGGTCGACTACGGGAGGCCTTTTACACGATGACTTCACGGATCACATGAGCTTGACCTTCTTGAACGCTGACCTTCGGAAGATGGACAAATGCAATACGGGAAGCAGTTTCTTGGTACACCGGCCCGCAGAAGTCAAAGCAATTTCAGAAACCACGCCAGTTCCACATGAGACGCCGCGCATTCAGGAAGTCAAACAAGTCAATGCAAAAACATGTAGATCACCATCAGGACGCAGCGATAAAACTATGTTTGTTTCTATCGTTTAATCTTACTTGAACGCCTCAGAAAACTGTATTCCAGCATGTGGACGCACATCCAACAATGACCAGGAAACGAAGGAATTGGTATGTTTCTTGACTGAGTTCACCATGGGACGCCGTATGATCCACTCCACCAAGTGATGGTTCCCCAAAGCACTGATACTAATCCATGTGCATGCTCCAGTGTGGCTTCGTGATGGTTGTGGTTTGATCATTGGCTGACTTGAGCATGTGTCTTGAATCCCTACACAACCACAGCAACCGACTCTGTCGAGGATTTGTGGCAGCAGCCTGATTCAGGATTCCTTGCCGCGGCCTGAAAGATCTAAATCAGGCTGCGGCAAGGAATCCTGAATCTGCTGCTGCTGCTGCTGTGGTAAAAATAGGGTTCAAGACACATGCTCAAGTAAGCAAACGGTCAAGCCACGACCATCAAATGGATTTTGCAATGTTCCCTTTCCTATGCAGCTGCCTTCGATGGCTGAGCCATGTACTGCAAAGACCTGTGCTTGCCATATATATATAGGTCTGCAGCCATTGGAGAGCAGGAAACGAAGGGGTGGCTTGGACGAGGTACCGGACGAGGTGGCGGACGAGGTACCAAAGTACATCCGCCACAGCTCCGCCATGACATGTCTCCACTCTTTTGATGCAGCCAAGCAGCAGCCAAAGACAAGCAGCAGCCAAGCAGCCAAGCAGCAGCAGCAGCAGACAAGAAGCAGCAGACAAGAAGCAGCAGACAAGAAGCAGCAGAGAAGCAGCAGCAGACAAGCAGCAGCTGCAGCAGACAAGCAGCAGCTGCAGCAGACAAGCAGCAGTAAGGCAACAGACAAGCAGCAGCAGCAACAAACAAGCAGCAGCAGCAACAGACAAGCAGCAGCAGCAGCAACAGACAAGCAGCAGCAGCAGCAGCAGCAGCCGCAGCGGACAAGCAGCAAACAAGCAGCAGCCAGGCAGCAGCAGCCAGGCAGCAGCAGCAGCAGACAAGAAGCAGCAGACAAGCAGCAGCAGCCAGGCAGCAGCAGCTGCAGCAGACAAGCAGCAGACAAGCAGCAGCAGACAAGCAGCAGCTGCAGCAGACAAGCAGCAGCCAAGCAGCAGACAAGCAGCAGCAGCAGCAGACAAGCAGCAGCAGCAGACAAGCAGCAGCAGCAGCAGCAGACAAGCAGCAGCAGCAACAGACAAGCAGCAGCAGCAGCAACAAACAAGCAGCAGCAGCAACAGACAAGCAGCAGCAGCAACAGACAAGCAGCAAACAAGCAGCAGCCAGGCAGCAGCAGTAGCAGCAGGCTTCAATGCGCACAAACCCAGGCTGCAAAGCACACACAGGTACCACTTCCTCTACTTGAAGTAAGAACACCAACAGCGCTCGCTTTGTCACAACCAGTTTGCAACCTAGCGGCGGCTTTATTGGATTTCTGGTGTGCACTATGTGCATGGAAAAGTCATCTTCTGAGAAAAGGTCTATCTGCTAAACACCAGCAGGACGCAACTTTGCATCGACTTCCAAAAATCTTTCCCCAAGCTGGGACGCACAATTTATCCAAACGCATCGACTTTCACATCTTGGAGTAGTACAAGTGTCTGGGAGCTCTGGCCTCAGAACTGGCCACTTGGTTGTACCAATGCAGTACGGGAAGCAGTTTTTGGGAGCTGTCGCCTCACTAGCCACTTGGTAGTACAAATGCAGTGCGGGAAGCAGCTTCTGGGAGCCTCAGAGCCAGCCACTTTGTAGTACAAATGTAGTACGGGAAGCAGTTTCTAGGAACTCTTGACACTGAGAAAGCTCTTTGCGGCACTTGGGCGTGAAGTCGTTCCATGTCTTCACGGCGCGACTCATACAAACAGAAACGAAAATGACGACTACCTGCTGCTTGCTTGGTTGCTTAAACGGCTCAGATGGATTGAGCCTAAAACACGGTAATAAGCCAACCCCTTCCAAACCAAATCGGGGCCTACACGAGCATCTACGCGAGGCCTACGCGAGGCATACGCGGGTTTTTTGCTCAGCAGGGCGCACTGAACAGGTTACCTCAACAACTTCACAATTTCAATTTCAACCCTCAAGGACCTAAGGATGCAAGGCTGTCTTCACAAAGCTAACCCCGCTAGTGAGCATGCAACCCCCCATATTTCACAACTACCTCATTTTCCTCAAGAGCTACTTCCTGAAACTTCTCAACTACTGCTCCACACAGCCACCAAGCAAGTCAACTGAAGAAACATCCATGGTCCATTGTTCTTTCCATCATGAATCATGTGTTGAAGGTTGTTGGACTCATTTCAAGTTACAACTCACAACTACGCAAGCCTGCCTACGCGAGACACTGCTATGCTTTCCTACGCGGTTGCGTACGCAAACTTCCGCCCCCAAGCGGAACAGCCTACGCTGCATCAAGAGAAGTTCCACTTTTGTATAAACTCCATATATGGACAAAAAAAACAAAAAAAAACTACTCAATTGAAACGCCTGTGCAACACACACAACTTTTCGAAGGGATGTGGCTGGCCTTCCATCAACCTTTGGTAAGTCCTTGCTGCACAGGCTAGCAACGGCTGCTCATGAGTGCAGGAGTCCAAGAACCTCACAACTGTCTGACAAAATCTGATTGCATAAGGGGAAAGACCTTAGAATCTCCCATGCTGATAGACCATAGATGCACCCCGCAGACTAGACCATATATAGGTTTTCAAGCCGAGAACTACAGCACCTTTGCCCTAGCTAATTGTCGTAAACCATTGCCAAGCACTCCCAAGTTGCGGCTGCCGTTGTTTATGCAAGGCCTTCAAGCATTGATTCATTGTCACGGCCGAGACATCCCCCCCTGGCGGCGACCCCCTGACCCACATGGTTTGCAAGAATGTTTGTTTGGATCTTCTGGGTTTTGTTTAGAGAAACAAACCATGCATTGGTCACTTGACCCGGCTCTACACCAATGTGGGGACTCTTTAGGCCCCTTTGGCAGCGAATTTCCATTGAGTCGGGCATGCTCTGCCTAAGTGAGGAGCTGTGTGGAGATAGACTTCTGGGATCAACGCGTGCAAGGCGCCGTGGAGGTTCCCCATCACCAACTGTGATGGCAAAGGTGAAGGACCAAGCCGCACTTCAAGCTACTCCAAAACTTCATTCATTGGTAGTCCAAGACTCCAGCTATATCAGTGAGAAAATCTAGAAAGGGTCCCTAGTTGCATTCAGACATGCAGACTGCATCAAAGCCCAGGCCAAGGAACACCAAGAATTGCATTCCTCAGCTCAGCGAGCACTAGCGCTTCACAGGTACTCTTGGCATGCTCTCCAACACTAGAAATAGCAGGCCTGCACATCATGACATCTCCCATCTGGTAAGTGTGAAACGTGCAGAGCTCATCGCCGTTCGATGGACCGAACCTCTTCGGGACAAGTCCGTGGAGGGAGGGAGCGGAGACTTGAGCGGGACAGGACAAAGGACAGGGCTCTTGCAGCAGGGGTGGTTGGAGGACGGTTCACCCTAGGGTCTCAGGTACGAGTAGCGTTTGTAAACTTGGGTTGTGGGAGGATGGCGTTGCGATAGGGCTTGAAAGTCGAGCGGCGCGATGTGCGGCAGTTCCACATAGAGGGTGATCGTGAGCACTTGACTCACCAGCGACGACTCCCTTGGATTTCACACGGGGAGTTGGCCAGCTTTTGATGGCTGATGTAGGACCAATAAAGGAATGGATGGGGGAAGTGCATTGAATTGAACATGTCCAAAGCTCTCCCATTCTTGACATACCAGGACACACCAGCTTTTTGCAATGCTTATTTCCAAGCAAAGTCGGCAATTGCGTTTCCAAGCTTTCCCTTGACAGGGGCACGTGTCTTACGCACCCCGTATGCAAAAGCAAGTGGATTCGCTATGTCCAACGCACAAGGTTTCTCACTAAGATCAAGTCACCTACAGTAGTCTTTGACTGTAACTATGAGGTGTGGATGTGACTTGAGCCTTTGTTTGACTGCTCTGCTCTGCAACTCTTTGCGGGCTTTTAGCAGCAGCTCCTGCAAAAGTGCATGGAACCGGAAAGGCTGATTTGCGGGTCTCGTGCAGACAAATGCCACCTCATTGCCAACACTAGCATCACGGACTACGTCTGCTTTTGACAACCCCAATGCTTTGGTAAACCCCAAATGTCTGTTTCGCCAACAAGGTTGCAGAATTTGCTGAATGATTCTCTCAGCTGCCACAGCCCTTTGTCTAGTCTAGGTCCAACTTGACACAGAAACTTGGAAGGCTCGTGGAGGAAAAGGAGAAAGCAACTCCAAACCAAGCTTGCGAAGTTCGTGGAGGAAAGAACAACTTTTCTGTTGCTCATTATGCAGATCAAAACCCGACCCATAAGCCCAAAAACTTTTCCGACCCAAAAAACATGTGGATGGACATCATGTTCATCGGCGCTAGAAGAATGTGGCCCCCACCTCCGCTCACACCCATGATCCAATGTTGGCCCCACCACCACCCCACCCACGACCTAACCATACCGAAGCATTATGTACACGGACGCATTAACACTGAAGGACATGTTGGCACCACCCTCATCCCACCCCATGATCAACCAAAGCATAATGGCTTTGGACACATCAACACAGCAAGCTACCCAAAAGAAACAGCTACTTGAAGCTGCTCTGATTGCTTGGGTGCTGAAAAGCTTACAGTATATAATTGCTGAAAGGTGGTTGACGTGCAAGGTTACTGAAACGCGTAGTTGCTGACTCTTAGTTGCTGACACAGTTAGTTGCTGAACGCGGATTGCTGAAAAGCTCAATGAACCTTGCATCGCCTCCATCAACTCTCACACTTCTAGCAGCTGGTCTAGCGCTTATCCTTCAGAAGCTCGCACAGCACTTCAACTCACACAACCCCAAATTTAGAAAAGGTAACTCCTCCTCTTGACCTTTCGCCTCATCTAGCCTCCGTTGCCTTGTCAGTGAGACAGTACGATTGGAGGGGACGGGACACATCCACATAACACCGCAAAGAACAAATTGTTTTTTCCATTTTTTTTCCACTGGCAGTTTCTGCATAGATCTATATATATAATATATATACTTCTGTACGTGTATGAGAATCTGAAGTCTTAAGCCAGGGGAAGGCAAAATGGCCATCTGCAGCTGTCAGGAAAAGCAGCCCAGGCTTACAAGGAGCAAAAGAGAAAGGTGCTGTTCCACTTGCTCTGGCGGTTTGTTTTGCAGTTGCTTCATCAAAGCATCCTTGGTATGAAAGGCTCTGTCGAAGATCAAAACTGCCGTTGCATTGCGCCTTCAACATGCCTCCCACCCTCGAGCTCTCAAGATTCTTCAAAATGCTTCAAGCCTTCTGCTGCAGCCTGGTTTCATGCACCATCTTCTCATGCTCATCCTCCCAACCAGCAGAGGATTCCATGAGGCTGCTGTCACTGTTCTCGTCAGTGACACTTACCTCAGGGAAGTAGGTATCGAAGCGCTCTTTCATCTGCGTTCGGACTTCAGAAGAGGCGTAACTGAAGCCTGAGCTGCTGTGAAGTGTGAAGCGGGACTACATCAACGGCATCTTCAGCTCATGAGAGCTCGAAGTCAAACCACACAACATGGATGTTAAAAAATAGATGCAATCCAAGAAACCAAAGAGTGTCCGCTTTGCCTTGATGATTCCCTTCACGACTCTTTGCGCAGCAGCTTTCAGTTTTTGCCACAAACCACGCACCTGGACTTTGCGTTGACCACCCACAACCCCACAGGGGTTGTCATGACAATTCCCCTCGACCCACTCCGATGACAGCTTTCGTGCCTTTGCAAAAGCCTCGCATATGGTACAGCGGCCGCACACTGCAAGCTGCTGCATGAAAGCCACTGGAAGTCCCAGAAATGATGCTCTCTTGTTCTGCTTGTCATACAGCCTGAGCTGAGAGGTCCAGGAGTCCAAGCATGAGGCCACACTAGCCGGTAGCCTTCAACTTGACACCTCCACCCATCAGTTTTGAGCAGAACTGTGCAAATCGGAGTTCGGTTTTGTTCCCAGGCTTACACCATTATGTTACGTTCGCTATTATTTGGCTTGCATTGTGTACAAACGTCAACAACATTATATAAATAAGACATTAACAAAGCTAGATGGAACAAAACCAACGTTCACAGTTCGTGACCTCAAATACTCCGTTGCTCCAGCCTAGAGAACAGTGCCAATGGATGGTTGCAGCCTGGACACCCCTTGCAATTCTTCCGCTCCCTTTTGTTTAGCGCAGCCTTCTCCACGCCGCAGTCCTTCAAGCAAATGGTGGAAGTTTCGAGCCAACAATAAAGGCATCTGCGTTGGGCCTTCCACGATGGCTACACGCCTGAATACGCGGCAAGCCAAGAAAGGTTTCATGCCAGTTTCTTTTGCTCTGATGTCCAAGGCCCATGTTACTGTCTACCATGGGTCTTACAGTGACCTAGGCGTTACTCCCGTCTCATCCGGGTCAAAGTTAGCTCTGATTGTCTCTCTCTCTCTCACATTCTCTCACTCACCCCGCACTCGACACCCCAACGCAGCTGACAAGAGAACAAGAGAGAAGGATTGACTGCAATTTGATCAATAGAGAGCTCTGCGAGGTACTGACACTCTCTGTCTCTCCCTCTTTCTGTCTTTCCAGAGGTAGCACTGTCCTCATCATTGAGCAAGTGCTCGACCTGACAAGCATGGGAGGGCTTTCTTCAATGCGGGCCACCAAAGGTCCATGCATATTGACCTTTCATACTGGCTTAAGGTGAGCACCAGCATTCTGTATGAACTGGAATGTTGCCACAAACACCGTTCCCCCTTCTCTATTGTATGTATCGACCGTAGATCCATTTCGGGCAAGTGCTGTAGGTTAAACCTGCAGGTTACATGAAGCACTGCAAAACAATGAAGCCAGGCCTGGTCCGAAGCTTTGAAGCCCCATCGTTTCTGATGACTTGGGATGCAGGTCTCAGTGACAGCACGCTCTGGTCTCTGGCATGGGCATGGTCTAAGCCTGAGCAACCTGATGGACTAGAATCCCCAAATGTTGGTCACATCTAGAGGAGAGAGCTCGGCATTCACAATCGCAGCGGATTTGCCTTTGAATGCCACCTTCGACGCCAAGCGTCAATGGCAATATCAACTCCCGGAAAGGGTTGAGGAGGGAAAATCTCCCAGGAAATGCTTTCCTTGGAAATGCTCCCGTTGACGACGCAGTTGCATCTCTGAGTCGCACAAGGTCGCAAAAACTGTGAATCACATCACATCTAACTCCAATGATTTCTACAATTTCCACTGCACAGGCAAGCTAAGGAGACCGCATGCCTGTGAAAGTGCACCAGGTCTGAACAAGCATCGCAAGAACCTAAACAAGCTCGACGGAACCCCAACCACAAGTTCCCGGAACAGGTGCCCTCCCGAGACTTTCATCCTGTGCGCTGCCATTTTGCGAGCATTCTACGTTTTGGTCCAACAGGCAGGGTCAACATCACAACACGTTTGTGCCATCATGACATATCAAGGCAACCCAGTGAGTGAGAAGTGGAAAGGGTGGAGCATCATGCCCGGCACGCGCGTCTTGAAACACGTCAACTCCAAGACACTTCAACTCAGAAATCACAAAACCCCGTCAATCACACTGTTTTCAAGTGTGGATATTCAAAACTCGACACACTTTCACTTTCACATTGGGAAAACGTCTTCACTCTGCTTCGCTTTTTCCTCCGTTTGGATTGAGTCTTGCCCTCAGTGGTCAAAGCGGGAGCTTTTCTTCTCACCCAGCAAAGAACTCGCTGTGCCACTCTCACACCCAGGGACCCGAGACCTTTCCTCCCAACGGTGTGTCGGTGGTCTCAGGTTTCCCTATGGTGCTTGGTGGTGACCACTAAGACTACGGAAGCGGGACCGTAGCACTCGCACCAAGAAGAGTCAAAGCTGGTGAAACAAGAGAAGGAAAATGAGGCTGTACCTGTGAGGCACAGGCCGCGCCGGAAAGGTTAGGTTTGGACTCAACCCGATTAATGTAAATGCCGATCCGGAATCGAGCTGCGGTGATCCAACACTCGCCCACTATGGCGGCGGAATCCAACTTTGGTGAGTATCCTTTCACCAACGAACTGGCTGCAGAATCATTATCAATGAAATGGATGACCTGACGGTTACGAAGACGTTCAATTTAGGTGTGGAGTGCCACAGGGGCGGGCGGCCAACAACTCAAGTTGTCCCATGTATGCCTTTTTGGGAATCCAAGTGTCGACAAATTCGTGAGGGACGTACTGAAGTATTCTACACGGAGGCTGGGCTGTTGGTCAATAAGAACTCCCCCTAAGCCGAAGCGGTTTTTTTGCTCTGGCGCATCAGAAGCATCGGTGTAGAGTAAAACTGCACAGCCTATATGGGGAGCAACACTGACAACGTTGCTCATGAGCTTGAGAGACAGGATGACCAAGGCGTCAACGGAAAAGGCCCTTGGAGCGCATATTGGCGTTCTCAAATAAAGCCTGTACAAAAGCGACCAACTTTCCCAAACAACGTGTTGCATAAGAAACCAAACTTCCCAAGCAGACTGGCAGCTACACTAGGTGTGAGCTGGCCTTGCTTAAGGATATTGGCTACCAGAATTTGAAAGTTCTCCTTGCGTGAGGGTTTAGGCTCCACTGCAAGAGCACGTTCCAAGCGCAAGGCAGAGGTGTTAAAGGCCACACCTAAGACGCGCGCTACTTCTGGGTCGATCTGGAAGTCTCCTGGAGGCAAAACTGTGTAACACCAGCCGTCATATCACGCTCTACATAGTACAATTCGTCAAAGAAACAATCTACCAAGAGGGAATAACCTCTAATGAGTAAACGACACATCCACTCTGCAACGCGATAGAAGTTTGGGACTGCGCGCTGCGCTCCAAAGGGTTGTCCATATAATTCAAAGGTCTCCGCTTCTTTGGTCAACGGGCTGTATACTGCCGCGATAGACACACTAGTCTGAGAATCGGGCAGGAGGATTTGACGATATGCCGCCTTCATGTCCTCAGTTCCAATATGTAGACCACAACCAAATCGTGACGCCATAGCTCTGATCATGATGATCGAGTAGTCAACCATTGCCACTCCAATCTTTTGAGCGCGTGTTGCGGCAACATTAGTCAACCCTGCCGTATGGGCATCAACCCTTCTAAACTTTGGCTTCCCTTCCTCATCAACCCCCTGCTCCAAGCCAAAGCTTGGGATGAGGTTATTATAATGGATGCCATGGCGTGCTACCAATTTCTCGAATGGCGCGCTACCAATTTCTCGAATGAGACTGGGCCTTTCATGGTGTGTTGCACAACCTCCTTCAGGGGTTTTGCTGTATATGGCTCTAGCTAGGTCTCCTGACCCTTGCTGTCAGAGCGTCGGCTCTGCGTCTCTCGGCTGTGGCAAGTAGTTCAACCAATGTCATCGGTGCTGGAATTCGGTGTGGAAGGAAGAAGGGCGACTCCAAAGCAGTTCCTACTACGGGCATGCCCGTTAAGCACAAGCTTGGTACTGCGGTGTCCTCAATCCCCAGTCTACCTCCCAGCACTTGCATAAGCGCTGTCCTTGGCTTTCTACCCAGACGTTTGGCATTCACACTTGCCAACTCCTCATGACCGTTCTGCATTTCAAGCATCTCCTCGCTACACTCACTCAGAACTCTGAGTCTACTCCTGTTCATTTCGCCTGGGTCAAGTCTGGTGGTGCCAAGCGCGTCAACGTGATCCTGCTTTAAAGAGGCAGCGTTCACAAAAAAGGGTGTTGTAGTTCGAGGGCCATCCAGAAATGTTGGTCTGCCGAATTCAAACCATCTGGGATAAGTTGATTTCGCTTTCCGTATCTAGGCTGGCGGCCTGCTTCAACCATCACAGATTACTTGAGACAGCCGTCGCAGCTCTGTTCTGACACCTTTGTCTGTTGAAATCCTAGCCCCTTTTAGAGGCTCGTCAAACACAGCACAAATTTCCCTCCTTAGAGCCTTAGAGGAGCATTCGGCCCGGAAAAGATTTCGACGAATCTTGCTGATTCACCTAAAACTTTTTGCGCAAGCTTCGCGTGCTCTTGGCAAAAAGGCGCCTGTTGTCACCGGTCTCCACTTCAAATGTTTTTCACCAGTGCGCTTGCCCAGGGTTCCACAACACAAAAGCCCTATGCTCTGGAAGGCTTCGTGGTTACAAACCAAGGTTCGGCTTCCAACAAACATGCAAGTCGAGTAACGGATGACCTTCACCCCATTGCAGTCAAGGAGCTTTTTCCAACTTGGAAGATGGAACGCGATGCTCCTGGCTGGGTGTTCAAGCGCGAAGAGAAAAGCATTTTTCATGCGCCCACAAACAATCCTTTGCAGCCATGCCGGCCATAGAGGTGTTATGATCCAATTTCTTTCTCGCCTTGCTGTTCATGGTTTATAACTCAGAAGGTATACCTTCTGGAAACAACTCGCTCCGTATTGGTCTTGGAGCGTTCTTTATCCCGCGGATTGGTATCTCCCTGGCTCTTGAAAAGGTTTCGCAATTTAGCGCCCAACGCCGAAGAAGTCATTCAAGAAGAGTGTCATCAAGTTGGGTCTTATGTTTAAAAACGCACTTTCCCCGAAGTCAATCCCACGGTTCAAAGACTCTCCCCTTCGTCTCAGGAGGTGCGACCGCTTCGGAGAAAACGATGACGAGCCGGCAGCAGCAAGGGCCTTTTTCCATCGGAAGAGCCGAACCCTTTCCTATTGTGCCTTTTCGGCGGGTCTCTCGCCCTTCTCGGCATTTGCTTTGGCTTTAGCTGCAGCTTCAGCCCTGGCCTTTGCAGCCTCCTGCTTCCTTGCCTTAGTTTTTTTGGGGGGGCAACTTACAAAACGGAAAGCGCCGTTGATGGCACTTCAACAGAGGAGGATCAACCTCTCTTGGTCTGGCGGATCCTGACCAGGCTCGCCCCTCCCTTCCTCTCCCTAGAGTCACGTTTGATGCCCCTCTCAATCCCCTCATCACGGGATCAAGCAACTTCCAAGTGTGCAACTCGTGGCGCTCTAGGTGGTATTTCAATCCACCATCAAGCTTACCAACCTCCCTCGACAACCATCTCAACAGCTCCTGGTGAGGGGTCGCGTCGAAGCGCCTCACCTCTTGGATCGTCAGGGGGCGCATGCCTTCGCGCCTCGCCTAGGATCCTTCCGAAAGAGCGATCATGTAGGGCCCAGTACGAAGCATATAAGTGCACACCTCGAGCATGGCTGCTGCTCGAGCTCGGATCTCCAACCTCTTCCTCATCACTTCCAAGTCCGGCACTGCCTTATCCAAGAAGCTTGATTCGTCCTTTTCTCGGACAATCACCTGGGAGTCGATGGTGAGGATCACTTCGCGCTTTGCTTTGGGCATGAACCCCGCTCTCTCACATCCGCCCTCCTCGTCCAGCGCAAGGAAGACCTCTCATGGAACGTACTCGAAGCAGGCCCCAGGCCCAAGAAGGCTCCTTGCCATCTTTGTCAGGGCAAAGATCCGACACCGGACGTGGCATCCTTTTTGCCATGACACTTTCTTCCATAGTGACTGCAGAAGGAAGCTTCACTTTCACCTTGCGGGCGCCTTCGTTCGATGCAAGACATTTTGAAGCCTTGCCACGGCACGGGGGGGGGGCCGATTGAAGGTCACGAGGCCTCGACTTTGATCCTGATAGCCGGCGCTGGGATTCACAACATCCCGGACCGGAGGAACTCCTCAAGGGCCTCTCCGGAATGAACCCTAACATCAAACCTTCATGTGTGGTAATGCCCAAACTCAGCGCTTGAGAACGGAAGTGCTCCGGCGTTGTTGCAGTGTATGGCGGTCCCAAGCATTGCTCGGATTGGGTTGGTGCTGGGGACCCTCATGGTTTCTCGCCATTTAGGTGGATACCACGATACCTGCTCATCTCGCACTTAATCGCCTGGTTTTCCAAGGAAGTGTGCGGCGCGCTCAGGAACTCAATTCTGCCCCTCCCGCTTGGGCTTTGTGTGGAGCGAAAAGTAGTGGTCACTATGTCCGCCTTTAACACCACACCTTCGCGTGCACCTACTGACAACTACATTCTTTCCTAGGTGAAGGTGGCTGCATATGCACTCACAATCCCCCGCTTTGAGACATTCCACATTTTGTAAGTGAACTTTGGGGTTACGGCCTGGTGCTTTTGCCTGGATCCAGAACTTGGTCATACCTTCAGAGTCCTGTTCATCCAGCGTATATCGTCGGCTCTCCCAGCAGCTGCCTTCATCTTTCACACCTTCGTCATTGAAGATGCTCTGGCCACCACTTCGTCTTCAACAAAGCCATCTTTGTTGAAGCCATCTCCACCCTCCCTGGGGTAACGCAGACACTTGAGTTGCGCGTCCATCAACAGAACCTGGGCCTCCCTCAAATCCGGCATACTCTCCGACTTCGATGCCCAGCCTCCCTGGAATCTGACTGCCCTGTCTCCAAGGTGCATCATGACCCTCATCCAAGGTCATCCCAATGCCCTCTCCCTCCTCCAGGAGGTTTGCCAAGGCTGCCTTAACCGTCAAGACATGCGTCGTCAATGCAGCCGGACTCCGCAAAAAGTGTTTGCGTCATCGCTTGCCAACTTCCCGCAATGGTCGTCGCTTTTCCACGTGGCTCCATGGGACTCAAGCAACAAATTAACAAATTGACCAAACAGGGGAGCCGGTTGTCATTGCCAGGCGTCAAAGCTGCCAGGGCGGCAATGCAAGCACGCGGTCCTGTCTTTCCACGCAATGATCTTGACCTAAGTCCAACTATCTTGCCCAAGAACCCTGGTGCCCTGGAAATCGGTTTGATCCTGGTGGACGAGTACGTGTCGGCCAAACGCTTCGCCCTTCTCCAGTCCCCCCCATTGCCTGAAAGCCAAAGGCTGTAGCAAAGAAGTCGGTGGCGTAGAAAAGGGTCTTGGGAGTCATGTATCCAACTTGCTCCTGAACCAAGTACTCAACAAAATCAAAAATCCCAAATGTTTCATCAAAACCCCCGGGTCGTTCGTCCAGGTCGGGCCGGGCCTCCCTCCAGGCCAGTAACCTTTTCATGAGCCTCACATAGTTCAAACCTGTGGCGGCTTTTTTGGAACAGTCAAAAGGTGGAAGCGCTCACCATCAAATTTCTATTCTCACCTTTTGTCAGCTCCAACTTGATGCCATACTTGTTGGCCGTCTTCCTGTAGAGCTCCACTGCCTCCTGGTTGAACAGTTGTATATAAATCTGCCTCCTCTTAATCCCTCACAGACGTTGGTGCACTCAAGCGCCTGCGCCGATGCCTACTCCTACCCCTACCACGCTCCTCTTCCTTTGGTGCCGCTGGAATAACCGGGGGAGGCTTTGCTGCGGCACGGAAGGCTGCTTTACTCTCCTCCTCTTTGGTTCTAACACCGAGAGAAGGGATGTCGTGCGGCTTCTTGTCCACCTTGAATGGGGCGCTCACTTGAACGACTCTTGCACCTTCCGGGGGGGGGATGGCTTTCTTCAAATTCAAAAACTCAGCAGGTGCTGCAGGCATGCTACCTGAGAGTTTGCCACTTCTGCTCTCTTTTGGCGGGCGTTTAGGACTCTCCATTTCCTCCCAATCCCTCGGATTTGGAACACCCCGACTCAAGGACTGGTTCAGCAACTTCCTCCTCCTTGGTACTCCCTCGTCTCGAAGGGGAACAGCTCATCAAAAATGCTCGTCCTGCGCTCCTTGACTTCCCTGCATCCAAACTCACCAGATGAGCTGGACCACATCTGCTCTCCAACAAGGATGCAACCCCCCATCGAGCGGCCCATGCCCCAGCTGCTGTAACACCTGAAGTTTGGCCCAACTCGATAGGGTCTGGCACATGCCTCGAGCTACCGGCTCTAGAGCGAGAGGTCCTCGAGTCTCTCTCGCTCTCTCCCCTATCCTTATCTCGCCTTCTGCTCCTGGACCTCTTCCTACTATCAGGTGGGGGTGGCGCTCCCACCCTCCACTCTGAGGAAGCTGTCCTGCCCGGCGGTGGGGGAGGCTCAGAGGGAGGTTGAACCTTCTCTCCCCTCTCTCCCATCTTTCCTGCCTCCTTCCCCCTCTCTGCCAATCCTCCATAGAGGCTATTAGAGAAAAAAGCAGAGGCTGGGTCAAAGGCTTGAGGCAGTTCGGGAACATCCATGGTAGTACTTCCATATATGTTTTGTGCCATGCCCTGCTTCAAGCCAAGGCCTTCCATGAGACCCGTGCTGCCAGAATCAATCAAAAAAAATCGCCAGCACCCCGCCGGCCGACTCAGCACCCCGCTGGCCGACACGGCACACCCGCCGGCCACCTTTTCGGGATTCAGCACTATCTGCAGCAGATAGGCACGTTCTTGTCCGTGAGGCCCAAGCCAAAATGCGGCACTGCACCATCAGAACAGCTCTAGCTGCAGCAAACAGTGCGCTCAAAGGAAGGCAGACCAAGCACAATGGGGGGAGAGCAGCAACACAGACCAGCACAATCTGCTGCAAATATGGCTGAGAGACTTTCCAAACCATGAGAAGAAAAAGCCTTACCTGCTATCAAATAGAGCTTGCCTTCCACTTCGAACAGAAATACATGAAAGCCAGGCTGGAGGGAGCCTATCTGCTGCAAATAGACTCTTAAATAGACATGTTGTGTGGCCACTGGAAAAGCCCATTGCCTTCCCTACCTACCTGTCGTGTCTTAAAATTGGTGAAAGGGCTTTGAAGTGAGTGGGAGTGAGATCGTGTAAATCCGACCGGGTCCTTGGCTGCAAACGGTGGGACAATCCAACACAGCCAACCCAGAATATTCAACACTGGGAATTGACAAGGACCTTATTTTGATTTTCAATACGTGGATCGTTATTTTCAGGAGAGGTTTGTGTGAGGTCGGTACAGTGTAGTGTAGTGTAGTGTAGTGTAGGGTAGTGTAGTGTAGGTTAGGGTAGGGTAGGGTATGGTGTGGTATGTATAGATGTGTGTGTGTGCATTCTCGTCGTGCGGTGCATTCCTCCTGACTTCTCTGTGGCGCATGTCTAAAGAGCTTTTGGACAGTTCAGCCTTCGACGACCGACTTGATTTTTGTGTCTAGTATCAATCTAGCAGCTTGATGTTGCCGATGATTGCGAGGTCTTCCCGTGTCATGGATATCATGATGTGACCAAACTCTGTGGAGCGTTCTCATGCCGAAGTTTGTAGAAGGCGCTATATATGCTTCCGCGAGTCCCTTCCGGGAATAGAAAAATGCATCAGTGAACCCCATCTAGTTCCACTATATCTACTGTATATATTCATACTGATGGCTGAAGTACTACTTCAAATGTGGACAGTCTCCTTAGGGCCAAACCCTGAGAAGACGATGAACTGAATGTCTGCAGGCCCTCACCAGCTCGCAGAGCTGAACATCCTTGGCGTTGTCACGGGTTGTCTGAATCGCTTTCGTGATTCTTGCACTCAGCACTTCAGCCTCTCTAAACCGAGTCTAAACCCTGCTCAAGCTGCCGAGAATGGAAGCAGAGAGTAGTAGTTGTTGTCGCACGATTAGCATCGTAGGAATGGACGATTTCACAGCGGTGTTTGATCCAATTAGGCTTGGCAGCTGCACAATGAAGTTGTAAGGTCGCTGTCCGATCTCAGCAAAAATTTGAAGTGAAGCATCCACTTGTCAGAGAAACTGAAGTGTGTCCAGTAATTCTCCAGGATTGTAGCTCTTCGTGCCCCCTTATATGAACCTTTGAGTCTTGCCAGGTTTCTGGGACATGGCGCCCCTGGAAACAACTCGTCACGTTCCGGTTCCAAGCTGTAGGTTGTGCTTAGACCTCTTGGACCAAAACTGTGCAAAGCCTACTTTGATGTCCAATAGCCCCCTTTTCGGCGTTGTCACGGGCACTTGATGCGCATCGGAACAACAGGCCAGACTGATGCAATGTTTCGCACCGCTGGCCCATGGCGCAAAAGCAGTCGGAAGGACATGTCAAATGGAACTGCTTTGGCATCCATGTTTAACCTATGCTGAAGGAACATCTCTGCAGCATGTCCAAACCTACAAAGTTTTGTCTAGAGCTGAGTCTGAAATCTCTGAAGCTCAGCTGATCTCATGTGACTTTGTACTGACTAGTGACTAGTGGTGATTAGTGCCTGCCTGCTTTTGTGAAACAGGCTCAGGCACGGAGACAAGCACCACCACGGCATAGCTGCTACCTGCAGGTAGCAGTGTAGCATACTTTGCAAAGTGCACACTGTTTATAGTAAACTGTAAACTGTGTCAAAGCTGAGAGAGACAGTTGTAAGTTGATGCTCCGAGCACCAGCACGTAGCTGCTGACTTAGAGCTTTCAATTTATATCAAACTCGGCATGGATTTGGTTGAGCGCTCCAGTTCCTGCGATGCTTATGTATGGTCGTTTGCAGCCAAGTGACACTTTACGACCATAAGCTGCCTGCAACATACTGGCACTAACCCTTGCACAATTGTGCACAATTCATGTCAGCTCTCAGGCACCTTCCGAGCTGTGGACTGTATTGGTGAGAGACTTGGGAGAAGCACGGTCCTGGAACATGCGTGCATCCACACCTCCAAAATGGTGTGTCCTCAGTTGAACCTCAGGTAGAATCATTTGTGGTGCGAACTGCTCGCTGGTCTCCGAGTTGTCTTCCAGCCTCATGGGGATCAGCAGCTATATACAGGAAGAGCAATTAGGGCTCGCGCGCGTAGCATCATGCATACAACTTTAGTCAATGTTTCCCCAAACAAGTTCATGTAAATATTCAGGCTACAAGAACAAAATTCTGGTGCTTGGCTTACATTCTGCACATCTTGTGTCCTTCTTTCACTGGAGAAGTCGAACGTTGCTTCATCTATTAGTTTGTCCGTTTCGTCATGTACAGTCTGGTTTCGTAGCAGGCCGATGTTTGAGTGAAAGCTACATTGTACCATGACAGGATTGATTCTATAAATGTCGGTTACCTGGGGTGCGAAAAGGAGCAGATGGGCACGTTTGCACTCGTTTGGGCTTGTGCCTCTCCAAACGGAAAAGAGGCCGCCCTCAAAGGAGGGGCTGGAAATTAAGACAGGGAGTGACAAGTCAAAACCTTGGTTTTTGAGCTTCTGGCAGTGACCTCAAGCGTCTCAGCTCGGTCTCCGATTTTTGAGACTGCGCTTGCCTCAGACCAAGGGCAAACCATCAAAGAAAAAAAAAGTGTGCAACTACTCCGACAGCATTCTATGTCCGATTGTGAAAACCTCCCCCCGGCTTTAAACCTTGAAACACACCAACGCCGCGCGGAACTCACTATTTCCGGAAGTGCATTTTCATTGATCATCTTAAAAAAGGGGGCAGGTCCAAAACCTTGCGACCATGCGACACATTGGCAAGCTCCTCTCCTAGCTGTGTCAAAGCCTCTGCAGCATCCAGCGACCGCTGGGACAAATCATCCTGTGCCCGCGCCAAGCGCTGCTCAGTGTCCTGCACTGTACTGAGCTATAGAGGTGAGCCGGTTATATACAGTACCATCTTGCACACAAACAAGGCTCAATGTGATCTGACTTGGCTTTCCTCCCTGTTTCTCAGCCCTCTCTGCCTTTACGGTGGATTGGAGCATCGAACCAAAAAGGAAAAGTGGTTCCCGGCTCTGTCCTCCAGGTGGAACTCCAGCTCCTTCCTTTTGCTTTCCTTTTCAAGTGTGTCTCTCTCTCTCTCTCTCTTTTTTCACTGATCTCTTGTTTGGCCATCAACCGAGCCCAACTTCTAACCCCTTCACGTCCCTCCCCATGCTTCTGCTTGCAACTTCAACATGTGCAGCTTGACAGAAGAAAATAACCGGCAAATTGTTCATACTGATGCTCTTCTGGGCATTTGATGCACCGGCCAATTGATGCAAGAGTCATTCTCCGCCAGCTGCGCGCTGCTGGAAGCCCTCAGCTGTTCCAACTCCTCGTGGCTGAATCTCTTGCAGTCTTGCTAGATTCGTGGGACGACTCATCCATTTAATGGAAATGATGTTTTAGTCTTTTTGGGGGGTAGCTAGAAAGCTAGTAGCTTGAGTAGCTACAACGTGGACACAGGATAGCTCGCGCTTCTTCAGGGAAGCTCCCTCGGCCGCCCTAAAGGCGGCGGGGGAAGCTTCCTTGAAGAAGCGCTCGCACTAATGATTTGGTTCAATATCGAAATGTTCACCCACCACCCGCACAATACATGCACACAGGCGATTTCTATGCGGAGTGCTAGTTACACAGTTACACATGACAAAACACAGACGCTCCTGTGTTAGCGCCTCCACCGTCTCTTCTGCAGTGGCAAGCAACTCCGTGACCTCGACCAGCTGTGCCTGGAACAGGCGGTTGCTTTTGCTCACAAGTTTGTGCGTTTGCAGCGTTTGCAAGCATGCGACGCTTAAAAAAAAAAACTAAGGTGATCTTATTTTTTCACCTATTCCAAGACATATTCCTGACCATCACTGGTGTTGACAGCATTGACTAATCCAGCCCGGCTTCAGGCTCACTTGTCTATCCAGCCGACGTGAAATTCAACCACAAGTTGTAAGTTGGCTCAAGGATGTACTTTAGTTTCTAGGGAGATGAGGTTGGCAATTCCCTTGGTAGCATTCACACGTCATGCTGGCTTGCAAATGCCTGTTCCGAAACTCCACCCAGCAATACTTTGTTCGGTGTGTTGGAACTAATTCCATCAAAAATCATCATAGCCATATGGGCCGAACCCAATTTTCTCTGCGCCCTGAAAGTGTCTGCTTCGCGCCTCCAAGCGCCGGTTTTTTGAATCGGTTTTCTGCTCCAGCTCATCGAAGTCTTGCCCAGCTGACACCAAGGCTTCAGCCGCGTCTAGCTGCTCTTGCTCCAGCTCGCCTTGTGCCTCGACAGTGCTCCGACGCATCATATGCTGTGAAGCAACAGGCGAAAGGCCTTGGGAGAACAACAAAATATCATAAAATGTTTTTTGGATCTCTTTGGGAGTTTCTCCTTAAAGATTCTGGGAGTGGACCTTTTTATGGGCAGCGCCTGGTCCAGCTGATGCTGAGTTTCTTCAAGCTGCTCCTCCAACTCCTGCACTCTATGGAAAACACAAACACGCACCGAAAAGAAAATGATCCAACAAGATCGCAGGCAATCAAACCCACAAAGCGCAGCTGAATAAAGTGCCTTGATTCTGGCTTCCTGCTCAAGAAGCGCTTTCGACTTTCCTTAGGGTGCTCAAGCCGAGGCCTTGATTCCCAGATCCGTAAGGGCCTACGGCAAACCCCACATGTGATTCTCATGGCCACATAGCAGAGCAAGAGCGTGCTTATGGGTCTGCAAAGGGGTTCAGTCCGTGAGCAGATGGAGCTCTTGTTGGCCAATCTGACGCAATTTGTTTGCCAAAGATTCTGTCCGAGGCCAGGTCATCAGCTGCCTTGGATGAGTCTTCGGCAGCCTGGTGCCAAAAGCTGAAAGTTGCATGTGCAAATGACAAGCAGTGTCAAAAGCAATGGCAAAGGCAACAGCGTAGATCGATCGCCTCTAAACTGCAAATTGAAGCAACAACAACCAGCCAGTCGCAATATAAGCATCTGCAAATCTTGAATTGAAATAATTGGTGACTGCTGACTGCTATGTATAATGTATAAGCACCATATGCCCTTACTGCTGGCAGGCCTGAAGCTTTGTCTCCAAGGCATCATTCTCTGACGTCAGCTCATCCTTCACTTTTAGCATCTCATCCAGCTCCGCGCGCACGGATCTCAGCTCGCCCTCTGTCGCCTCTAAGTCCTTCTTCCTTACCAAGCGAGAACGCTTCCAGGCAACAACCATATTACGTCATGTGCTGTTCCAGTCTTCCATGTTAAATGGCTTTTCCCACACTTTCTTGTGTCTAAACATGTTGACGTCCAAATCACTTGTGCGACCCAAATAAATAAGCATCTGATTTGCACCAAGCTGCAGCTGCTGGCAAGCGCTTTGGAGCTGCTCATTCTCCGAGGAGACTGCCGTCAATGCGGCCGACGCATGTTCAGACGAACCCCTCGATTTTTGCTGTCCTGCTTTCTTTTGCCTTGCTGTTGGCCGCTCGATTAGGAGCTCCTCACAAACAGTAGCTATTTGCTCCTGCAAGTGGCCGAGCACTTGCTTGGTTGCTTCCACTTGCTTCGGGCATTCGCCACCAGGGGTTTTGCTTTCCAACTCCCTGAGCGTCAACGTAAGGTCACGTGCAACGCCTTGCAGCTGGTGGTGGAACTCCTTTTTCTCATCTTTCAATTCTTGGAGTTCTATCTCACCAAGACCATCGGAGTCGATCTGCCCAGCTTGTCCCTCAAGTTGCTCTAGCCTGACATTCAGTAGCAAATGAACTACCTGAATTGCATAAGCAAATGGTTGGCTGATGCTTGGTTCCACACAAACTTATTGACAAAATTGAGGCCCACCCTGTGCCTCACTTGTAGGATATCCTTTTCCTCTCGGAGTCTTTGTTGCTCAGCATCAAACTTGGCCCGCTCCTCACAGCGTTGTCTCACAGTGTCCTCCTTCAAGGTGGCTAGCTGCTTCGAAAAATCGCGCTCAGCACCAGATGCCTCAAGCTGCTCTTTCAAGCGCTTGGCCTCAAGCGAGCATACCTCCTTCTTCAGTGATTCAACTTGGGATCGCACTGAAACCAGCTCATCCTCGCGAGCTGAAAGCTTCTCTCGAAGTTTCACCATCTCTGCTTCTTCCTCTGAGCGTGATTTCTGATCATCCTTGGCTTAAAGACTTAGCAGCCTAGCACCTCCCACCAGCTGGAGACGGGGATGGCTGCACAAATGCAAACTACAAGTAGAAGACATCATGAAGCACACCACGGGCAACGGTTTAAATACCAACACACAAGGAACTAAACGCACCACGGATCGAAAATCTTGGCAGCTTGCTCCATGAGCTCCTGCAAGCTGCGCTGTAGCTGTGACTCCAGTTCCTTCTTCTCCACTGAAGCCTTGGTCACCTTGCCCGAAACATCTGGCATCAATCTCTGTGGAAGCACATGTGTCATCTTGGAAGGCTAGCGGCTAGCGACTTCTGACTCACGTACTCAGGGGCATAGCCTAAAAATAACGGGCTGCTTGCAGCTACAAACCTCTTTCGGGATGACGGGATGACGCTATGGTGTGCCAGTATGTTCCAATGTTCCAGTGTGTCCGGCCTGAGCTTGGAGTTCTTCGCGCTTTGTCTTCAGCAAAACGACTTCCTCCTCTAAGGCCTTGTGCCGTCCCTCACTGGCAGACCTCTGTTGATGCATCTCGTCATTCACAGCAGCCAATGCTTGTGCAGCCTCCCAGCCCTTTTGTGCTAGTTGCTCCTGAGCCGACGCCAAGGCCCTGGATGCTTCCTCTAACTTCGTCTCCACCATCTGCTTTTGTGACCTCTCTGCCTCCAACTCCGCCTCCAGTTTCCCCAACTCCTGCCGTGGAACGGTGCAAGCTTCTTGAATGTGTAAGCCATGTCTGACACTATTGGAAAAATCAGGTACACTGCCCAAGCCGGTCCACTGTGCCCAGCTCTGTAGTGCAAACCTTACAAGCTGAAGCTATTTACATGGAAACAGTGTCAATGTTTTCGGAGTTTAAATAAATAGCGAAATAGTGCAACACTCTTGCGAGAAGCTGAGCACTCAACAGGCGATGCAGGGCTGGCAAGAGACCTGCTTTTCGGCAGGTCAAAGGCTCCCAGGCTCCCAAGCAAACAAGGAAAAGCGGCTCAGTTCCAGGCGTTTGCAATCGAATCTCTTGCCTGAGGCGTCGCAACTCTTTCTGCCATTTGTCTTAGAGTGCTGAATGATCAGTTCTAGATCTTAGGGGTCATGTGCAGCCAAGCAGCATCTGCTCCTCCAAACGTTGCAGGTGACCGGAAACATCAAGGAGCTGATCTTCTCGCAAGCCTGGCACACCCACCGCACATGCCCACAACGGAAGCCAAACACCTGCGGCTGGTATTTCTATTTTGCTCCATTGGCCCAGCACCTCTTCTTGAGAACTCCCGAGTCAACTCCTGCACCGGATAACCCTTTCAAAAACAAAACGTCCCATCAGCAAAGTCCAATGCTGTCAGCAAACCAACCCGACTTCGATCATTGGTCCTGTGCTTCCTTTGAAAGTGATGCAAGCCTCAAGTGACTTCGAGGGTTGAGATGGAGCACTCACGTGACTCACGTGCCAAACTCCAAACTATATACAGTATGTATATACAATGCTTAGAAATGTCCACGTTCTATTCGTGAGGGGCTCACTGCCTTTGAGAATTGCCAACACATGAGTTCACATGAGCGTTGCCACTGTGCGGTAGGATGCAACTTCTTTCGGCGAATGTCATTTCACCAAGTGGCTGGGTCTGTGTGTCTTGACACAGCTGCCGCTGCAATTGCAATTCAGCATTCAGCCGCTCTTGCTCCATCTTCCTCAGAGAAGGATGGAGCTTGTGCTGCACTTGGGGACTCTGTGCCGCAACTGGATGCTTTGGGGAACTCTGCGCCGCGCGCGGCCCAAAGAAGGGATATAGGATCGTGAAATGCTCCTTTTCTGTCATTGCTTCTTTGTTGGCCCGAGCTGCGATTCAGCCTCATTGCTTCTCGCTTGAGACACCTTGGTTCAGACTTAGCGCGGACTCTCTAGGTGAATGTGACTCAGAACCTGAGCGGGGGCAACCATCATGATGTGGCATGACTGCTTGGCTTACTCATACCCAATCTCCGCTTCTATGTTTGGGTTGAGGGCCCTGAGGGCAGATTGGCTTCACACCCACCGAGCCTGCTCTTCAAGAGTCTTCGACTCTTGCCCCAGGCGCAAGGCTTCCTGAACAAAAGCGCCGCGTGTCTGCGTGCGTCTGTGTGTGGGATACTCTTGTGGCTTCTCTTATGCTTCGACTTGACTTTTTGAGGCAAGTAACCGCAGATTGTTGTCCCAGCTGCTGCTCAAGGCTTCCTTTCTCCTCAGAAATCCATCTCTGCTTCTGAAAAGGGGTCGAAATGCTGCAGCGTTCTAGCTCAAGGCAAGAAGCCAACTTCAGGCGGATCACCTCACCTGTTGGTGAAACTCGTGCAAAACGAGATCGAGCTCACGCTCTGCTCCAAGGTCATGCCTTGTTCATACTATCTATCTATTTCCTGACAATACCAAACCAATTCAACCATATACTTGTTTGACTTCCAATGTTCCAATTCATTTTGTGAACATCCTTTATGGCTATGAATTCTAGGCTCTAGATCTGGAGGCTTCTACGTCTCGGCCAATGATTGCTAGTCTGCAAGACGCATGTGAGCCACCTCTTCCCTTCCCTCCACTACAAGGCGTCATACCAAGCAGGTCCGCAATACCCTGCCTACTGCTTCTTGATAGGCCTTCAACGAACAGCCCCCGTAACACCCCACCCCCAGAGCCTGAAAGGAACTCTGAGCCTCAGCTACCAGTAGGCTCCAAATGAGTGCGCAGGGCATATCGCGCAAAGAGTGAATTCCAAGAAATCCTTCCGCTTCTTGCCACTAGAAGCAATGCCCTTGTTACTACTACTATATATAATAGCTTCTTGTTCCTAGTAGTAATGCCAGGAGCTACTAGTAGCTTCTTGCTGTCATGCTCTGCCAAGGGGGTGCCCCAGCCCCATTAAGTGCAGTCAGGAGGACGATCCGCAAACTCCTTTTGTTGAGTCTCCACCTGCTCAAGCCTGAGAGTGTAACAGGGGACTGAATACACACCTTGATTAGCCCATAGCTCGGTTTGGCAAATGATCCATGTTTAACATCTGCCAGAATCACCAAATGCAACAAAGCGGCAATTGTTGTCTCTGCTCTTGCAGCCGCTGTTGCTGCTCTTGCAACTGCTGTCGCTGCTCCTCCAGTCGAGCTTTCGACAGGTCGTGGGTCTCAGAGATCTGCCGCCTCGGGTTTGGTCCACAGTGATGTAGGGGACGGATCTGGTTCGTACTTGAATTGAAAAGCAATGCGGGCAAGTGGGCTGCTTGTCCATGAGATCATGCTGCAGTTGGCCCAACTCTTCAGAGATTTTGCCGACCATCGCCGTCAAGTCCTATCGCGAGCAACCACTTCGGCCGAACCTCATAACGGATCCCGATGCCATGCAAAATTCGGGGGTGCCCATGTCCCACACATTGCATATATAACCGAAAGTTCGCCTGGTGACGGAAACACGATGAATCCAGGACAGGACGTTTTATTCCTGTCCTCCTTATCCTCTTGTGCCTGTCTCAGCCTGCTCTCTGTGCTTTGCAGCTGCATCTCGACTTTGCCGAGTTGACCCTGAAACTGCCTTAGAGTAAGGCACTTGCCACACAAAGGTGTTGGTAGCCACAAGGACCACAAGTCTAGAATACCGTCTATCTATGTCCATGTATGTAGACGGTAGACTTTTGACATGGGCTCTTGGCCTTCCAGCATCATGGCACAGCAACTGCCAAGAGGCTCTTCTGCCTCAGCCCGGGTCCGCAGAACTGCGTGGTGCACGGCCTCCACTGCTTCGCGCTCCCGCCGGGCCTGCGGGTGGAGACCCTGATAAACTTGACCATAGATTCCATAGATTCCATAGATTTACAGATTGCTGGATTGCCCACACTATCTGGTCCTAAGCATCTTGTCGAGGTAACGGATTTGGTTTAAGCTGACAGTACGTCTAACGGTCCCGTGGTTGTTGTTTTGTTATTTTTACTTTAGGGGTGGGGGCAATGATCCGATACATACTGCTGCGTCATGCCTACTGTTTGTGGGTGGGAGAGCGGGGCTAAGCGATGACGCCAAAACAACGACGTTGCTTCGGAGAAGTGCCTTCAGGTTGTGGTGGGTCGTGTCGACAGCGACGAGAAGTCTGGTGAAGAATGATGGAATATAAGCCAGCTCCGGTTCTTGCTTCTGATTCAGAATCCCCAAACAAAGAACACCATCAAGGTGTTGCCAAAATGCTATATACATACCGAATTGGTACGTATATAGAATAACCCACTTTTCATGTATCGACTGGACAGCACGACGCAGCCCTTAACTGAAAAAAGAAATGCAAAATCTGCGAGGCTGGTAGGCGGACCGTGACCTTATTTAACAGCTTAACGAGTCTATATAGACCACAAAGGAGAAAACAAGCATCCACCAGCCAAAACAGTGTCGGAACAGTGCAAGGCAAACGGGAAACAAAGCTTGGAGAACATGTCAAACCGATGTCCAGCGGGCAAAACATAAGACAGGGAGGCAGAAGCACAGCCCAAATCCTGTGAAGAAGTAGAAACCCCCAAAGCAAAGCCAGAGATGATTCGGTGCCTGCTGCGATCTTAGACAACAAGCGCCTTGCGTTGACTGAAACATCTGGCTTCCACTCATCGTCACTACTGCCAAGCCACCATGGTCTCACGAGTTGCAATGAGCTCTTCTTCCAATTGGACGCATCTTGCCTGCGGGCCACAGAGTCTCAAGCAACCTATACACCCACCAACACCAGAAAGGCACAGAAGCAACAAATGAGACATGTTCTTCTGCCCGCTTCATGGCATGCCTGAGGGTCCTCAGTTCACGAGTAAGACTTGGAGGAAACCAGCACCTTCTCAGTTCACGTTGGTCGTTTAGGCCATTAGAGAATCTTCCAGTAACTAATCTTGCACCAGCACTTCCCCAGGTTATCACTCGCTAACCTGCAGCTCCTTGACACTCTTTCCCACTGCCCAGTAACATATACAATAATGTACACTATATAATACACGAACGTTTCACAGCCCTACTAAGATTGTTTTGATGTGCTGCTGTTTAGCGTTCCTCGAAACACTCCCCCTCAAAATGACCCAGGCCTCAAGGCCTTTCTTTTCAGCAACGTCGTTGCGCCGTCTCTGCTCCTCCGCCTCCATCTCGATCAGTCTGGGCCGCGAGTTTGGGCTGGGCTGGATTTCTTGACCTTTCCGTCTTCATCGCCCGCTCGGACACATGTCTTCTGAGATCAGTGAAAGTTGCGCTCCCGGCTGCAGACACAGCAAGATCTGTCCGCCAATCTTACTCCTACTCTGACTGTGCCGCCATCCCGATTTATATACATCCAGGGTATTCATCCAATGCCAATATGACCCTCGCCTTTGGGTCATGCTCTCCGCAGCCTGCCGCTGGAACTTGGCCGCGTCATCCGCCCGCTGCTTCAGCTCACGCTGCAGCTCCTGGAGGGAATAGTGCTAACCCAAAGAACAAACTGTTTATGTTTAAAGCCCGGGGGAGTAGGCCGCTAGTAGAGGTTAGCTATATAGGGAGTCGGTAGCTAGTAGGGAGAGGTAGCTAGTAGCTCGAGTAGCTACAGGATAGCTCACGCTTCTTCAAGGAAGCTCCCCGCCGCCTTTAAGCTTCCTTCAAGAAGCGCTGGCACTAATTTGTTGGATTCTAGATCTTTTGTGCTTCAAAAATCGACAGCGGCTTCGACAGGGATCGGTCATTTGTGGCAGGATGAGCCCCATAAGTCCTCCTCCTTGGTAGAGGAGTCGTGCAGCTGCTGCCGCTGCTTTTGGCATTCCTTAAACACTTCTGCCAATGGAAGCCGTTTCACAGACTCAATCGCATTCATTCTGAAAGTGGTTTAAACAGCTGCAATCCTATCCAGGCCCGCTTGCCTGCCGTTGTTCCTCTAATTCATCCCGGAGCTTCTGCACCTCCTGGCATATATCGATTTCAAACGGAATCCAACGTAGGTCCAAGTTCGGTTCAAGTGCCAGTTGTGGGACCCATAGACATGACTTGACCTAAAGCTGCTGCCTATCTGTGGAACTGACTGGCTAACAGGATCTTCGCTGCACCTGGCGCTCTGTTGAACTCGCTGCCCGGAGAGTTTCCTTGGAGAAAGCAACGGTGCTGTGCAGGCGATGATGAAATGAGAGGGTGCAGGTGCAGGTTTGTTGATGTCTGGTGCTCCTTTGGTAGCATCAAAGTACAACTGAGAAACACTGCAGTGCCGCGGGAGAGTGGAAAAGGATAAACCTATACTATTGAGACAGGGTCTGAAGCCAAGCCTCATTGTCTTTCCGAACCTTTGCCAGCTCTTCAGTCATTGACGCCACGGTCGCAGAATCACCTGCATTGCAGCAGTGGTCTAACTCTCACGCTGCACAACAATTGAAGTGGACGTGGATTGCCACATCCATATCATGTTGGAGGGATAATTACTGCACATGTGCATTCCGCAATCTGCTCCTCAGCATCAGGCTGGCCTACCAGAATTCCTGTGACAAACTGCAAAACGCATGTCCCCTGCGTCTCCAACTGAGGGGGCAAGTAGGCCTTTAGCTTTCTCACTTTGCACATCTGCGAGGTTTTTCTGCAGCTGCTTCTTGTCGCGCTCCGCCTGAAAGCTTGTCGGCTTGTTGCCAGTTGCACGCAGCCAAGGCCGCAGTCATGCCCCAATCATTCCATCTAGCCCCGCCAACATGCGCAGGCAAAGGAAAATGTTCCACTTGCTTACATACTCTTCTTTGGCAATGGCATCAGCGCCCGCATGGACCTTTTCACATTCTGAGCTGTGGCAGCTGCCTCTCCTGGTGATCCCCTTCGGGGATCTTTCAGGCAGAGCACGGGCTTGGACTACGGAAACTCAAACTCACTAACATAGAACGACTGTGGAGCTTGGTCAGCATCTGCATTCAACAACCGCCCAGGTGCATAGCCCGCCTCGGCATTGAACGTTGATTATTCCCAACCGAGACCAAAACAAGGGGGCCGAAAGCATACGAAGCGCATCAACAGACTGACAAGAATGGAAACGTTGTACAAGTTAGAGCGGTAGGCATAACACGGTTGCTCAATAGCCAAGAGAAAGTGTCCACTACCCTAATTGGAATGTCCCAGACCCGAAGAAGGAAAAAGAACTCCTCCAGGGAATGCTGAATGAACTCTTCAGAGGTTCCCCAAAGATGTGCTGAACTCTGCAAGGCACCGCCCCGAGCACCACAAAGAGGGGCATCAAATGCTCTGCTTGGCCTCGGGGCTGAGCCTCTAAGGCGCTAGGGGCCTCCAACCAAGAGCTGAGACGACGCTTCCGCTCCTGTACCAAAGGCGACTCCAATCTCAAGAAATTGCAAGGATAATCATTTAGCAATATATTGTTTAACAGGTTCCTTCAGGCTGCCAAACTTGGAGAAGCCTTGAATGGCCATCTGAGCAAAGAGCAGCTGGGACATATAGAACTTTGACTGGATCAGAAAATCTATATACGCACATGTCCGTGCTCGGTGGATGATGCGCGAATTGTTCCAAGACACTTCTGCTTCAAACATATGGATGCTTTTGATACCCCTGTACAAATGCCGCGTCACAAAAGAAATCTGGAAATCCCTTCCGGGCGGCCGCTTCTTCGCAGCCTTATGGTGGCAAACCACCAAACACAATACCCACCTCTTGGCTGATCTTCTCCGACTGCACAGTGTCTGCCAACCAAGCATGAAAGTTCTCAGAATGCTTGATTCCTCTGTCTCTCACAGTAGGATCTCGTGCCTCTGGCGATCAAGAATGTGACACATTTGGCACATATTATATCTGTTTATAATGCCCGCGCGGCGGTCTTCTCAAATTGCAGGCTTTAAGTTTGAGAGAAGCTTGACTTGAGGCCAGGAGGGGGAGGTCGAAAGCTAGCCGAATCGCACCGGATGTACTAGTTACATAGTCGGCAAAGCATGTAGTGATTACATGTTTTGGGAGAAAGGTTGCTACGTACACACTTTGCGCTAAAGAATGTAAATCTGTAAATGTGACATCGCCGACTGGGAAGGGTACATTGGAACAACACGGGTGCACTCGTTGGCAGGCACGAAGATGCGTGATCGGCAAATCTGGGGGGTAAATTTACCCCCTCTTTTGTATGCCTTGAGTCGGAAAGAGGGGTAAGCATTTCTGACATCACACGGACTGTACATACACTAGGGCGTCCGTAGTGTAGGAGAAGCACGGGTAAAGGTATATGGAATAGAGTGTCTTGAGGAAATAGCCGGCTTATGGTTATTGCAATTCTGGGGGGTAAATTTACCCCCCGCTTATGTATGCCTTGTGCCGGAAAGAGTGGTTTAAGCATTTTTGGCATCACAAGGACTGTGCATACACTAGGGCGTCCGTAGTGTAGGATAAGCACTGGTAAAAGGTATAAGGAGTAGAGTAGAGTGTCTTGAGGAAATAGCCGGCTTATGGTTATGGCAAATCTGGGGGGGTTAATTTACCCCCCGCTTATGCATGCATTGGGCTAGAAATAGGGTAAAGAACTTGTAGCAGTGAAGTACAAGGCCTATGCAGCAAGCAGCAGCCAGCAGCAGCAGCCGCCAGCAGCCAGCAGCCAGCAGCCAGCAGCAACCACCAACCAGCAGCCAGCCAGCAGCACCACGCAGCAGCAGCGCAGCACCAAGCAGCACCACCACCAGCAGCAAGCAGCAAGCAGCAAGCAGCAGCAGCAGCAGCAGCAGCAAGCAGCAAGCAGCAGCAGCAGCAGCAGCGGCGTCGTCAGCAACAGGTAGCAAAGCAGCAGCTACAAAAGCGGCAACCAGCGGCAGCAGCAAACAGCAGCAGCAAGCAGCAGAGCGGCAGCAGCAGCACCGTTTACACCAAGCCACCGTTTACACCCAACCAACCACGTTCACACGTTCAACCAACCCCCGCTACACGGCGCAGCTGGGAGTCGAACGGGGGGGGGGAGGGGGGGTTAGCGTGATATATCAAGCCTTAACGCACACAGCTCATCCCACTACCAATTGCTAAAGCAAAGAAGAACTCAGCTAGCATGCTAGCTTTCGTGATCAAGCTTTAAGGCACGCAGCTCATTCCACTTCCAATTGCTAAAGCAAAGAAGAACTCAGATAGCATGCTAGCTTTCGTGATTACCTACCGCTTTTGTATGCCTTGGGTAGGAAAGAGGGGTGAGCATTTCTGACATCACACGGACTGTACATACACTAGGGCGTCCGTAGTGTAGGATAAACACTGGTAAAAGGTATAAGGATCAGAGCGTCTTGGGGCAATAGCCGGCTTATGGTTATGGCAAATTTGGTGGTAAATTTACCCCCCGCTTTCGTATGCCTTGGGTCGGAAAGAGGGGTCGGCATTTCTTGCACCACAAGGACTGTACATACATTGGAGCGTCCATAGTGTAGGATAAGCACTGGTAAAAGGTATAAGGAACAGAGCGTCTTCAAGAAATAGCCGGTAGCAAATTTGGTGGGTATGGATACAATCAACAGTTTTGCCAAACCACACATGTCCAAGACAGTAAATTCAAACACTTTACTCTCAGGTATTGAAGGTTCATCAACTGACGAGGCGCGGCCAAAATGTTATGTGATGCATCCACAAGAAGAAGACGAGCAAATGACCATGCTTCCGACGAAGCTGACCATGCTTCCGACAAAGCTCCTCAATGAATCCTAAATACAAACACTAAATCAGTGGATGTTTTGCAAAAACGCATGCAAAATCCCATGAGTGTCATCTTGATTCTCCAATAATTACGTGTGCTTCCGCTACCCAGGATCATCCAAAATTCAAGTGCATGATGTCTTTGACATCCTGGCTTTGAATGCACACCCCAAAATCAAAAATACCAAACAAAACACCAACAATTTCCAACATGTAACAACACCTCCACTAATGCCAAAACGCCTGCAGCTGGGAGTTGAACCGCGGGGGGGGGGGGTCCTTAGCGTGATATATCACGCTAGAGTGGGGGGGGCCAGGCCCCCCCCCTTAGTGTGATATATCAAGCTTTAAGGGGCGCGCAGCTCATTCCACTACCAATTGCTAAAGAAAAGAAGAACTCAGCTAGCATGCTAGCTTTCGTGACAAAGGGAAAGGGATCATGTCTCCAAGATGCGAAGAAGTACCCAAAGTTGTGAAAGGATGCACCAGAGCCCACAATCAAAACCCCTTCCTCCCGCAAAGGCTGCAAAGCTTCCCCAGCTTCCATATGTTCGGTGGCATCTTGGCTGCCGTATAGGGACAGGGACACCACTGGCACCGATGCACCGGGGAACATGAGCATCAACGGCACAAAGACCCCATGGTCCCAACCTCTGGAAAGATCAGCTGTACACTTCAAGCCTTTCGCAGACAGCAAAGAGATAACGCGGTTGGCCAAACCAGGGCTTCCAGGTGCTGGATACTCATATTCGTAACTCTCCTCAGGGGCTAACAGTCTCAGGGCGTCTCAGGCTAAATGTTTTTTGGTCCTTCGTTGGTCTGCAGTGTACAGTGTGTGGCGTGGGCGTTGTTACAGGAACTACCCTACGAGGATCTCACTGTCACTGCACTCAAGGATCACTCATCTTACATAAATCTCTGCTCCTAGTAGCCATGCCCTTTGCTACTAGGAGCTTCTTGCTCCTAGTAGTACGGCCAGGAGCGCCTAGTAGCGTCCGTGCTCCTAGTAGCGATGCCCTTTGCTACTAGTAGCGTCCTACCCCACCTGCCTTCGGGAAGCCCCCATAGTCGAAGTACAACTTGTGAGACTTCGCACCAGATACTTTCAGCTGCCTCTCGGTTTCCCAGTGGGCCGTAACGATCAAAATGGCTGACGGTGTGGTCGGCAAAGTGGCTGGGTAGCTCTGAAAGAATTTGGCTATCCCTGGCTGCTTCCCAAGAATCGGCATTGGCCCGCCACCGTGATTGACAAACACCTGGGCTTTCAAAACGGATGAAACTTCAGTGGAGAGAAACACTCAAACGAGGATACTTGGGCCATACTATTCAGTGGGCCTTCGACCAAACTCACAAATGGGGCAAGATGCAGCAGGCATGTGATGCCCACCGGCCCCTTTCCAATCGGCAGCATCGTCGCCAGCCATGGATTTAACACAAAGGGCGCCCATGCTCTTGCAGCCACCAGCGGATGACTGTGAGCCATTGAAAATCACCATAAGACCATAAGAGCCGTCTTGAGTTTCAACATGGATTCAAGAAAACACCAACCCTTCAACCAAGCTTGTCCCCTACCCAATCGGACAAGCCATGGCCACATGGCCAATGCTTGCATAAGAAAGCTCGTGTCTGTGCCTGCTCCAGCTGTGCGGCACACTTCCGCAGCTCGGCCTCCAATCCACGCCGCGTTTGCTCCGAGGCGGCCAGCAGTTGCTGCGCCAAGCCCTGCCCCGGCCACTGACTGGAGACTACTCAAACCGAAGAACCCTGAGCTAGGGATTCTGTGAGACCAATTGACCTCCTTGGTTGAGAGTTTTTGGCAGTGTCCACTTCCCAACAATGCTGTCAAGACTCCATCGTGTCATTCTCCTCCCGCCACGCGCCTTGAAGGAAAACTTAGGAACACCGCTGAAAGTTGAAACGACAATTAGTGTGGCCCTCATTCTCACCGATTTTCAAGCCTTGGAATCCTTGTCCTATTCAATTAGTGCAGAAATGTTCGCCCTAATGGAGGCAAGGCACGTTTTCTGTGGCAGGAGTCCTCCTGCAACTGAGATACGCCGAGGTGCAAGTCAAGTGCAAAACTTCAAACTGTGTTTCCGAGCCCCACCTTTGTTCGAAGTCGCTCTTCAAGTCGTATCCTTAGAGTGTCACTCAACTACATTGCCACTTCTCTAGTTGGCACCACCTTCCGATACACTCTTTTGGCCTCTTGTCACATGCGTATCATTCCGTCGGCTTCTTGTGGAACTCATCGCTTACTGGCCATGCGACAACCAGGGGAAGTTACAACCTGGGAGACCACACAGCCTGCATCGAAGAGTGAGAGCCCCAAGGAAATGCTTAAAGGTTGCAACGCTTGAGTGACCCAGAGTGCTTACAGGGTGCCAGGGTGGAAATCAGAGGAAGCACACACACACACCGGACCTAGCTAGCGAGTTGTGTGTGTGTGTCACACTCTGTCCCAAAGACTATGTGCAGGGGGCACAGGCCCATCGTGGATACCTGGGCCAACGAAGCTGTTCCACGACTGGGGATGCGGAGATTGATCACCTCCATGTACCTACTGAACTTTTGTACAAGCTGTGACTCCACTTTCCTCGCTTTGATTCATGGTTTGTTCACCATACTTCCCCCAAGCCTTTGTTTCTCCTTCAGCCGCCGCGCGACTGCAGACAAGTGAACACTTTGTTAAACTTTCCAAGTGAGCTAGCTGACTTCACCACCTTCCGTTTCCATCGTCCATTTCTCGGAGGAACAGAGTTAACTGCTAACCCATTATCCAAGTGTGTGCCGCTCTGTCGTCCCACCGGGTGCAGAGTGTGATCCCCGTCACTGGGGCGTTGAGACCATTCCGGACTGCCGTGTAACTGACCCAGCGGTTTCTGCATGCGTTGGATTATGGTTCTGGAATCACATGTTTCACCTATGAGTTTCCAGATTCACATGCTGCCGAGCCACGGAGACTCCACACCGCCGGGTTTCACGGAGATTCGACAACCGCCAGGTTTACATACATATTTGTGTCACTCACACACCCACACACCCACACCCCCCCCCACCTTGCACCCGAATTCGCACTTTTATCCCACCCGCTATCTAGGGTAACAGAAGGAAATGGTACTCGACACACTTGTGTGTCGGTGCCTTTCCTTCTGCTTCTCCCGTTCTAGTTCTAGCTACCCGAGCGGTTTAAGACTAATGTCCCGCTCGCTAACTAGCACATTTAATTCATGCGGCCAAGTATTCAGTAATTAGCAGGTTTTGTAACTAGTGGGCCTCGTAACTACACCTAATTTTCTCTCTTGCCCTTGCGTGTCCCTTTCTGTCTTTTCTTCTTTTTCTTTCTTTCTAAGGCTTTTTAGGTGGTAGTAATTTCCTCCCGAGCGCCGATACCGGCGCTCTGTGTGTGCCACACTCTGTCCCAAAGACTATGTGCAGGGGGCACAGGCCCATCGTGGATACCTGTGCCAACGAAGCTGTTCCATGATGGGGGATGCGGAGATTGATCACAACCATGTACCTGCTGAGCTTTTGTACAAGCTGTGACTCCACTTTCCTCGCTTTGATTCATGGTTTGTTCACGATGCTTCCCCCAAACCTTTTTTTCCCTTCAGCCGCCTTCAGCTGCCGCGCGACTGCAGACAAGTGAACACTTTGTTAAACTTTCCTAGAGAGCTGACTTCACCACCTTGCGTTTCCATCGTCCATTTCTCCGAGGAACAGAGTTAACTGCAAACCCATTATCTAAGTGTGTTCAGCAACCTACTGTAAGAAAAACATGTATATAACTGCCATCCGGCGGCAAGTCATGTCAAGCACATCAATGTAGCAGTAAAAAGTAATGCACTGCGTGGCGCGATGCTGTCCAAATACTTTATTCTAGCCCTGGGCTGGGGAGTGTCCAGCTGAATGGATAAGTGACTAATTACTGTCTGACTTCTCCGGCGGCACTTTTCTTTTGCAGGGGGCAAGGGTAGCGTCTCTTCTAGTGGGCCACGCTGTACTTTTGTTTCGTGTTTACACATGTAGTGGGCATATCCTGCAAATACAGAAGCGCGAATATCGTATGCGGCTATCCAAATGCAATGTGATCTTGCTGGGAAAGGCGCCATCCTGAGAACATGTCTGCACTTTTCAGTTCTGCATTTGCCAGCGGGACATTGTAAAAAACAATGCCATTGATTGAGGCAAAGCACCTTTCGTGCTCGCTCTCTTCTAAGCGGCCTTTCAACTCGCGAAGTGGCCTCCGGGCAACCAAGCAGCAAGTTTCCAGCAACTTTGCAGTCTATGGCGATAACCTGCCAGAACCTCTCTAGACTCTAAGCCACTCTAAGCAATGCCATTTCAGAAATAAGGTATATAATTCGGCCAATCTCTGGGAGGTTTACATGATTCTGAGAGATAGTTCCGGCTCATTCTGTCAGAATTAACCGCCTGTCAGAGGAAGCAGGGCTCAGTAAAGTCCTCAGTCGAGTTTGGGCTTGCACGCTCAAAACTCATGAAATGCTGGTCTGCAAACATACACAGAAAGTGAGTGAGTGTACACGTGCGGGAAATTCATGAGATGCCAGTGCCGCCATGGCACGGGTGCCGCAGCTCCAGCTGTGCTTTCCGCAGTGCCTCGGCCGTGTCCTGCGCAGTCTGTGCCAGCTCTACCTGACGCCTGGCTCGAGTGCAATGGATTGAGGGAAAACAAGCAGAAAAATACAGTAATTTCAAAAAAGAGCAGGTCAGGGCCAGGGCCAATTCCTTTGGATTGTTCAAGCATGAGCTTCTCGGCAAGGGTGGTTATATCAAGCTTACTGTATCTTACTGTGCGGGAAAAGGGCTGTGGGAACAGAGGGGCCGTCTTTAGGCACCGTCTTTCGCCATTACAGCAAATGCGGCATAATTCCTTGTTGCCAGAGAACAAAGACAGAGAACAAAGACGGAAACATGCAATTTAAAAACGAAAGACGAAAGGTCTAAAAAGTAAAAGCAAGGTCCAAAGAAGGTCTTCTTGGAAAAGCAACACACCTGCAGCACATCAGGCCTCTGAGCTTGGCGCTTTGTTTGTGCCACTTTTTCCTCAACCGGAAGCCGGAGGCGGCAATTGCTGGGAATTGCACTGGGGCCGAATGTTCCCAATGCAAAGGTGCAGCCATGAAATCAATCAAATCCAGCACTCTGACACATCCATGAGCAATCATTTGGTTGCAAAACTGCTCTCTGCCTTATAGATTGTCTCTTTAAGAACTCGAGTACATGCACGCACGCCTCCAGCTGGTGAAGACGCCGGCAGAATGGCTGCCAGAAAGGTCCAAAGACATCGTGGATGTGTACCTCCGGGTTCCGAGTTCAATACCCCAATCTGATTCTGAAACAAGTTCGAAACAGTGAAACCCTCATTTGTTGCTTCCCTCCACTCATGCGCGCACCAGCTGGTCAGAACAGCCATTGAGACTGCAGCGGCTGCAGGGACGAGAATGGCGGCTCAAGAGCATGTCGATGCACTCCTCCTAGGCACAGTGAGGTTTTTCATGGCATGTGGCACGCCGTGGCACGTGCTTCAATGGTTCATTATATACACATCTGCGCTGACGCTCCACCTCCAAATCGGGAGAAGGGAAGGGAGACACCGGAGGTTGAACTCAAGAGGAGCTATATACACGACAATATCTTCACATGGCCAAATGAACAACGAGTCGCAACATAAATGCAATCAAGGCACAGAGAAGACCTGCGGATCAAAGGTGGCTAGCGACCGCCTGCCGATTGGCAAAGTGGGTGATCGTGTGTGGAACCGGGTTCGTCATATTCTTCTCTCAAGCTAGTAAGGTTCATAAGCCCTTCCGCTTGCATGCTATTGCCAGGCATGAAGAGCAGCTCCAGCCAACCGGTTCAAGCTTACGCCGCCTCACCTTGGGCTCATGTGGCTTTGGGATTTGCTTCGGCTTCCCCAGGGAAAAAATTGAAAAAAGTTGATTCATTCATTGGTTCGGCAACTCTTTTGCGAACGGATGGAAAGTTGTGCCCTGGCCCCGTTCTAGCCCTTAGTTCAACATGAAGCTCGCGCGCTAAAGCTCCTTTTTACCTGGTTGGGCACTTGAGCCAAAAGTATATGGCATGTACCTGTATAGCAACTATACTGGGACCTCATCCCTATTGACACCCCCCACATCCGTACTTCGACGGGGAAGGGAGATGAGTGGATGTAAAAACCGGAGAATGAATCACGTTCTCAATAGTGTATTGGAGGTCAACCAGTATGTCCTATTGAATTGAATTAGCAAACGATCTTGCATTCGCTTGAAAGTTGGATCAAACAGGTAATGGAGCTACAAACGGAAAACGTGCACCTACCTATGGTATCATGCGATTACCAACGGTGTGAAACACAATCCTCTCTCACTCCCATGATGCCAAAACGGTCATCATGAATTACCCAAGATCCCTCAGTACTTGAAGTACCGGAAGTAGTATGTCGGTATGACCCCAATGCTCAACCATTCGTGAGTTGTCGCATGTAGTCAGCTCCGACAAAGCCAATGTAGTCCTTGATGAGCTCAACGTTCCTTGGGTTTCCCGCTCGGATCTGCTCCTCGAAGAACTTCAATTTCTGTGCTTGGATAGCGGATACCTCTATGCCATAGTAACGGCATGCAACGAGGATCTCCTTCGTGACATTCTTCCGCTCCGATTTGATGGCGGGACTAATGTCGATGAATTTGTATGGAGCGGCACTTTCGTCATCTGGTTTCTGGTAGTAACTATATCGGCTCGCTCCGAAGGTCTTCCTGATCAAGCGTCTGATGAAATTTGAGATGAATGCCAGTTTCTCGATGATCTCTTCCTGGGTCTCAGACCTTCGAGCCTTTGGATCACTCACGTTACGCCGAGTGCTACCGACCTCTTTGAGGTACTTGTGGCTAAGCCCGCAGCGGATTGCAGTGATCATCATCGGGTGAACAACATGGGCGTGGAATTCATAGATCTGCCACGCTTCTGTTGCATACACGTCGTTGGTCCATTTGCTCATGCCTACGACCTCGGCTCTCTGGAGACGTCTTGGAAAACCAGTATCCGGATCGTTCGGTACTATTGGCCATCTATTGTACGGAGTATCATGCCGCTGTCCATCGTCGAACTTTCGCAGTACGTCTTCACGACTCTCGAAGCAGTTGATGTCGAACGTTGCGTTGGCCAAGCTCTTGATCAACTTCATCAACCTCAGATCAAATTGCTGTGTGACTGCAAAGTTGTGGTCGATGGGGATCGCAGCTTCTTGTGGCAATTCGTCAATTGCGAAGGGGAAAGGTTGCGGAAGTTCATTCCCGTATCCATCTTGAGGGACCTCCCGGTATTCGGGTTCGCCTTCAGCTTCGTCCGGTCGTTCCTTCAAAATGATAGGAACTTCCTCCTCTTCCTCTCCTTCGGATTCCTCGACCTCAATGACCTCTTCGGCTGTTTTGCGTGCGTTCTTGATGACTTCATCGATGTTTGCACCTGCAGCAGAAGTTGCTTCACCGGAAGAACTGGCTGGGATATCTCTCGGAGGTGACCGTTGATTGCGGCCCCTTGTCTCCTTGGGTACCACATGCGTGAGCTTCCCATTCGCGATCAAAACCGCTACGCAGTGCGGACATATCGTCAATCGCACATCGACTTCGCCAAGACAGTTAGGACACGGTCTTGAGTCATAGTCTTTCATTGCCCGGCGGTACACGATCTCCTCAAAGATTTCCTGCCACTCGGTGCTATCATATTCTGGGTAGACACCACTCTCCTCGATCATGCCCAACAGCTTTGAGATTTTGGCGTCGTCCTCGGAGTAGGTATCGTCCTGAACCTCAACCGCTAAACTCTCAAGCTTTTGGTAGCGTGGAGTCATGATCGGGTTTCCGTATTTGGACTCCAGAACAAGATAGCTTCCAGGGTCGGGTTCCCTATTGAGTAACCGGATCCATTCGATCTCCTCAGGCTGTCCGGGTTCCGCATTGTCGCATTGCAACCAGGCCCCTTTAACCTCATCGAAGGGAACGACGTTCTCAACCAATAGAGATCCAGTCGCTGAGATGAGAAGTCCGTACTCCTGCAGCTTCCACACCGGAATGTAGAGAACCACTGGGCGATCACTCTATGCGACCTTACGACCCAGCCAAGGTTTTACCTTGTAGCCCTGCTCCCAGGCCCATGGCGGAAAACATGTGAAGTGGATAGAATCCCTTCCTGATGAACCGAGACCTCCTGGCACTAGCCCTCGTCGCATGATTGAAGTCAGCGCTCCAAGATTGGTAGCGTGAAATGCAGTCACCATAGATAGGGCCATGTCGTTGGTCATTCTCGATCCAATGTGGTCGATGTTAATGGTAACGTCATAACCTCCGCCGTCCGTTGAGTGTGCCGAGGTTGCTCTTACGGCCACGGGAAAGCACCATCCATCGCTATGGTGGAGTCTTCCTTTAGAGATTCCCATGCCCTTGAGTTCGTCAATCCATTCCTTCTCCATCGGGTCATCAGGGTCATTGAGTTCATCAGGGTGAACGCGGACCGCCAACATTTGGAATCTGATCCTCTTGGTTATGCGGAAACACTCATAGTTCTGATCGAAGTACTTCTCCAAACGCGTCTTCTTGGTCACGATGTCTATGTTGCCATAGTGATAACCGTCTTCCCAAACTGCATTATCACCTAACAGGTCTTCCCATGACACCCATGCGCCTTCATCGCATTTGATTGGTGCGAGTCTTCCTCCTGTCCTGAACTGGCGTCCAATTCGATGTCTCAACTTCGCTCCCAATCGACGACTCAGGGCCTGGCTCGCTTGGCTGTATTCAGGTACTCGACAGTCTGGAGTCGGATACTTGTGGTTGCCGTAGTCGGAGTTCTGTGCAGCGAAAGTGACTCCGTTGATCGGTACTAGTTCAACTTTCCCGACCGTCGTCATGGGGTCGATCGGCTTGTATCCCTTCTCCCTCCGTGTCGGTAGGGGATAGAAGTGATGACATGCCTTTGGTGTGAGGGAACTGGAGTGCGCAAATGCCTTCTCTACAAATTCGTACACCACCCTCATATCCCTAGGGCCTACTTCCGCAAGCTTCCGCCCATTGTAGGAATGTGTCCCTCCTTCGACTCCATCAGCACTTTCGATCAAGGTGAATCCGTCATGGTCGAACATTGTCACGACTCTTGCTTTCAACATTTCTTTTCGCCTGAACTCGCTGTCGACCTTCCTATCTGGAGTAGGCGATGCTCTCTGCTTCTTCTTCTTAGGTTCCTCGGTTGGATGTCCAGATGGTACATCGTCGGGTGCAACCTCTCCCTTCACTCTCTTCTTCCAATCACTCAACACTGAGGTGACTGTAGGTGAAGATGAAGGGGTCTTCTCGCAATTGAGAGTTGTGTGTCCCGACTTCATGCAGTGGATGCAGAATTCTGCTTGCCCGATCTTCTCCTCGAATTCGTCGATGGCTTGCAGTATTGATGTCTTCGGGTCGGACATGTCAACGTCTTGCTCCTCCTTCTCCTGTTCACATTCAGTCTCCATATCGACACCTTCGGCCTCGGGCTGGTCATTAGCCTCTGTTCCCTGTTCTGGTTCTTTCCCAATTTCGAAGAAGTGGTCGATGTCGAATTCAGGAGGCGGCATGGTCCTCATGCGAACGAGAATCAGTGCCACGTTTGCCGCCTCATCAGAGTGCGGGTCCAAGGTCCTGATCGTCGATCGCTTTCGGTTCTCATACGTTGTCCTGTCGTACAGCGATGCAGTGACGCGTTTGATGGATTCTTCTAATCCCGTCCTCAAAGCTTCGATGTCACCCCATCCCCCGAACATGTGCCTGAAGAGTTGAGCAATTTCGAACATGCCCAGCAGCGCTTCCACCATGTCACCTACCCGTTCCTCCGTGGGATCATCTCCGAATATAGTGCGGAATACATCGGGCTCCAGTATGGTCTTGAGGTATTTGGTGTAGCACACGTTGCCAAGGTCATAGGATCCCTGGTAGTACTTGGCGCTGCCGACTATCTGCTTTTCCACATGGATGCTGGGTCCTCTCCTCGTTTTGAAGAAGTTCTCCGTCATTGTTGATGACAACCTGATCCCCCCGAAGAACGAGATCTCCTTCTGGAAACCTGGGTTCCCGTTAAAGATGATCATCGCCTCGCGTAAGAACTTCATCAAGTCTACGTGCGGGTTCATCTCGGAGATCATGACGGTGGGAGAAGATACCGTTTGCCCCATGCCGAAGTTGTGAAGCAATCGAGCACATGCATGAAATCGCTTCTGGATGTAGTCTTCTGCGGACATCCCACGGCATCTATTTGCTGCTCCGTTGATGCATTCTGCATAGCAATCGTCTTTCAAATCGGAGTCTATGGGATTGCAGACCAAACAGTAATCGCAGCAAATCTCCTCACCCTCCTTAAAGTCATCAATGACGTACCACCTTTGAGTCCTCGAGTATATTGGTTCTGGCTGAAGGACTCCCCAGTACTCATCCATCCATGGCATCTTGTTCTCTCTCCTTACCTTCTCCCTCTTCCTCCTCTCAGACTCATTCTCACCTGAAGGTTCCGCAGTGGACTGATATGCATGGCTTCCTCTTATGGAATCTCCGAACAAGTACTGATACAACCTCTCTTTGTCCTGCAACACGTGTTCCAAGTTGGGATCATGGAGGCTATTCGCTTCGGTCAAGGGATCCGGTGCCATAAAGCAAGAAGCGAGCATCTTTTCTCTGAACAAGTACTTTTCCATGACAGCGTGGACCAAAGAGGTTCCAGACTTCATAGAGTAGGGGTGACCGCTTCCGGCGACCGAAATGGCTCGCCAGAATCTGTCCGACGTTGTGGACATCATGCCATTCAGCGACAGCTCGTCCTTGATCATGTTGGCGATTTTACCGAACGAACCGACGGCATGGTGAAACTCCACGTCTGCACAAATCCTCACGAAGGTAGGTAGTTGGCAGCATGCGTCAAGCTTAACGATCACATCCCTGAGTCTCGGAACGAAGTCCACGGGGGCAATCACAGTCTTGTATGTCCCCTTCTCGCCCGCAGTCACCAGATTGCTCAATGACAACCACACATGGATGGAGGTGGGTTCATGACGTTTGACATCATCAATTCGATCACGAACGAAGTTGATGAAACCATATGGATCCGTCGTCTCTCCTTTCTTGTACTCAGGCGTACAAGACATGTTGATGACCTTGTCCCATCCAAGTGACAATAAGCTCTGGGCGAACACTGTCTGCTTTCCGGAATTCGATTTGGTGATGTACTCGAAGTCAGACATCAAAATCACCTTACTGGTCTTCATGGCGCCGATGAACTCACAGTGCACACTCTCACCGTCGATGGTGCGAGTTGCTGGCTGACACGTGACACTTGGGATGAAGCCCTTCAAGGTCTCACGCATCCTCAGCTCCAATTCCGCTTCATCAGTCACCTTGGCTTCCATTGGGTAGCAAAGGTTGTACAGCGTTCTCGGAGATGGTAGCCCTCCAGCAAGTGACACTTGTGTTGAGTCATAGATGTTGGCATATTGAGCGAACCAATGGGCGTCCTCTTTGTAGTAGTTCCGATTGATCACCGTCTCTTGGTACTCTCCATGCCAAAACATCAAATACGACGTCAACCTTCGTAAGTACTGCAACCATGTCATCTGTCCGTTAACGGTACAGGGACCTTCTACGATGTGCCCGGATGGCACCTGATTGGCGCTAACCATCGCGTAGACCTTCATGTCTCGCGAAAAATAGTCCTTCCCGAACACGTAGTATTTGGATGACCCCATCGGTAACGGCATTCTAAACCATGTGTTGACTGAGACGTCCCTTGATGCCGCACCGGTGGATTCTGATCCACCTGTCCTTCCCCACCGCTTGGAGGACGCCGGCCCATGTCCAGTTGAACTGTCGGAAGGACGCTCCGAAAAGTTCTGCTGTTCAAATGTCGACGACGGTGGAGGAGGCCTTGGTGCGCGAGGCATCGGTTTGGCCCTCGGCCTAGCAAAGTCACCGTAGATCTGAAGCGGTGGGCACCACTTTGGCCTATGAGCAACGTCAGGGGGCTCAGGACCTTCACTTTCCACCATGTCCCAAAATGGTAACGAGGGGATAACTTTGTCCTCGATCTTCTTCTTCAACTCCTCGATGTAGTCGGTGTAGGATTTGAAGGCGCTGCTCCGCCGGTTGTACTCATTTTGCCTTCCGCTCTCCGCCGCCGCTGCGTTGTACTGAACTCGAAACATTGTGGGTTCAACCGGGATCCACTCATTGATCATCGGCATGACCTTTTCCCTCATGAATCTGAGCTCTTCTGTTATTATCAGGGCTACCGGAGGCTTGCAGTTGTCAAGGTATTGTACCATTACACTCATGGAGCCTAGAAAGGTCTCCATATGGTTCTGAGCCGCCGACCTGTATTTTGGCAGCCCTCTCTTCCTGGTAATCAGGTCCTCGAGCACATCGATCACGTGGATCTTGTCCATCGCGTTGTCCGAGTTGTGGACTCTTATTGCCAATGCCATGTTGCGGACCTCTCTGTTCACCGTGTCTATCAGCTCTTTCACCTTCTCCTTCGCGTTTCGACTGGTGAGTTTGTCAGAGGTGTGATAGAAGATCGAGCTGAAGATCGTGTAGTAACTCTCGAGGCGGGTGGCATAGACGTGATCCGACGGATCCGCGGCTTCTCGCATGTTCATGCTCTCATTGGCCGACCCGGACAGGTTCCTCCATTGCTGGTAGGCAACCATAGTGTCATTGAGTCTGCCGCTGTTGATGAAGTCGCGGACGTCGTCCCATAAGTCATCGATCGCCCCAATCTCCTCAGGCTCCACAAGGTAGCGAGAAAGGTTGCTGAAAACCCCACTCGCATCGTTCCCGAAGCGCCCCTTGATGGTGGCCATGGATAGCTTATAGCGTCTTGCCAAGTCGCCAGTTTTCTCTTTCTTCTCTTCCTCGTTCATGTAGCCCACTAGCTTCTTCAGTGAAGCGGTCAAGAATTTGGTGTCATCGGATTTTGTCCTGGACATTGCATAGTTGATGGATAACGGGACGAGCGGAGGAATGCCGACGGCAATCCATGCTTCAACCACATCCAACCCATGCGTACTCCTTGACATCCTCGGAGGTAGGGTGATCTGCCCTCTCTCCTTCATCTCAACCAGGCCATCGAGGATCTTGATGATGAAAGTCGGGTAGCCGCTCGTGTTGCTGTTATAGTTCATGACACCACCAACAGAAGCCATAGCCACGTCGCTGAAGCGTACGGGTGAAGCAGTGCTGTGGTCACACGAACAAACACAACATGCCTGACAATCATGAATGCCATGTGCTTCGATCCGTCGTGCGTGTGGTGTTTGCGTCCCATGCTCATAACATGTGTATACAGTCTCGTTTGATGTTGCATCACACACTGACCGTTCGTTGAAGGAACTACCCAAGGCTCGAATCATAAGGCACGGAACGGCATGCACCATCTTCTCAGATTTCTGGAATGCAGCGACTCTCTTGGTCACGGTCTTCAGGATGATGCCGACTATCTTCTTATTATATAGTTGAGTAGTCTTAGTGTATTTACCTGCACAATCTCTATGACTATGGCTCTTGTCACATGTTCTGCTGAGCTGGTTGCCAAACTCAAGATTCCATGATACAATCTTCCAAGGTTTCTTGATGAGTTTCTTGTCGGAATGCGAATCGTTGAACTCAGCACCTAACCCGTACATACATCCATCAAACACATGACAGTCGCAATCAGTGCCGCTCAACAAACGTTGAACCCTTTGATCTTTCCAGTAGGCACAGTATCTTGGTAGTTCAAACAGTGCGGCGGCTCCGATCTTCAAAACACGAACCATAACAGTTTCAAAACGCTCCCAAAGGTCCCAGTATAGTGCTTGCTTAAGCTCTATAGATTTAGCTATCGCGTTGCTGACTTTAGCGTTATACCTCGACCATGCCGATCCGCCTGTGCAGGGTCCTGCAAACATTACTGCATCCTTCTCCGAACGCACTGCCGCAAGCGCACGTGCAATTCCGTATGGTGAAGTGAGGTCATCGCTTTGAGATACAGTGACGATGGTGCAGTCGTGCTTCGCCGCTAAGTGGGTGAAGTGATTGCATTCCTCTGAACACAGTAGGATGAATGCGGGTTCTTTACCTATATCGTACAGATCGATTACCATCTGCTCGTCGCGGGCGGCTAGGTTGTCATCTTCTTCGCACAACACGAACTGGTACCGATATGCAATCTCCCCATCATGTCGTCTCATGTTGACATCAACTATTCTGTGCTCTTTGCTCTCCTCGCTCTTGGCTTTGCTTACGGAGACGAACGTTGGGACAATGATATCCTTCAGTGGGATCGTTTTCATACGCTTTGGGGTGCTACATAACGCTATTGCAGCCGATTGAGCTTCCTCGTTTTCCGATTCAGCGTCGTTTCCCCTAAGGGTGAACACAGTCTTGCCTGTCCATCGGAGGTGTGTTTTGGTATGCGTACCTCTACCTGAGTGTCGCCAATAGTCCTTGACACAATCCTCAAAATCTGACGACTCGAGCCGACTTCCTTGACGGTAAGTCGTCCTGTCGTCTTTGATCCGTGACATGTCGACTGGACAAGATGGCGCGTCACTCGGGCAGAACGCCTTTCTCCTAGGAGACGAGTGTATTCTTGTTAGCGTCTTAGCTTCTTCGTCTACCTCCCAATGATCGTGAACCGAGTGCTCTTGCTCTTCAGGATCCGAAACAAAATTGTCGAAAATCATCGAAGACCCCCCAGACCCCCCATTCCCCCCATGCACAAGGCGCGTCAGGGCGTTGAGCACGTGTGAGGCGGAGGTCGAGCAGTGATGAATCGACAAGTACAAGGACGAATCGCGGAGAGTCTGTTGCAACTCGCGACATTGGACAAGCGGACGCAAGCTAAACAAAAGACGTGGAAGGGTCGCAGCGTCGAAATGACGAGACGCAGGAACGGACGCTTCGGGTAACGGCGAAGACAAAGGATGAAACTGAAAGAACGCACGTTCGACCCAACGGTCAAACCGAACGGGTTCTAATGTGGGGTCAACCTTATCCTCGATCTGTTGCCATTGCGCGTCCTGCAAGATCCAAGTGCTGCGAAGGTATGCCATATCAGGGGGAGCCCGTGGTGGACGCAGCCTGTACAGCTTGGGAGTACGAACCATAACGTAGGGGTCGCACCCAGGGATCTCTTGCAGTCCCTCTTTGCTTGAAAGTCCCGGCTGATACAGGTGTGGCGGGACAACCGGAATGGTGGTGTAAGGATATGTGGGCACCTTACTGTAACGATCCTTCTGGAGCTGCTTGGCATAAGACAACCCATCATGAGTTGGCTTCATCAATTCGAGCAATGCTTGGCTGCGCAGACCATCGTCGCTCAGTATATTGATCAACATGCACGCATGTTTCCATGAGTTGGCATCATCGAACCCTTTAGTGTGGATATCGGCAGCCATACGAGCAGTAACCTCATATACGAGCAACAGATAGTCACGCTTGAACATCTCGTACAACCAAGTGATGGAAATACCATGAGTTCGCTCCATGTGACGCATCGTGGGGTTCCTCCCACTCCGCATAACATTGATCATTGCTTGATTATCGTCATAAAAGACTATTCGTGGTGGCGTCCTCATCAAAGTCTCCCAGGCACTGATGCTTGGGATTCCAAGTGTCCTCAATGCGTAGTCCGCCGCGACAATCTCAGCTTCCGGGGTGGAGTGGCTAACGCATCCTTGACGTTTGCTACCTCCTGCCAACGGGAAACGAGTTCGCTTGCCTTGGACATGCATGTGTGCACCGGAAGTCGACTTCAACGATTGACCACATCCTGCGTAGTCCGCATCTGCGAATAGGGCTAACGACAGATCTGCTTTGGAATCACCGACCCAACCTACCATTTTCTGATCGGCTGAATGATGCACGTAACACATCAGGTGGTGCAACTTAGCATCGTCGGCAACTGTCCATTTTGTCACATTGCGAGCCAGCACATTGATGGCCCGTAACAGGTCGAAACGCGCTATTCTAGCAGCGTACAACAGTTTCATTAGGAGACTAGCCGCATGAGGCGCTAGGGTACCACGAGGTTGCTCCTTCGTATCAGACTTGACGTCATCGTCTGTTGACCTGGCCTTGGAAGCTGCCTGGTCAGGCGAGAAGCAAGTACCACACCATGTGCATGTGACAGCAAGTCCCTTTTGGGTACTGCATGGTGCTCTCGATGGATGATCCTTTGTGACATCCGGTAACATCGGCGTTGCAACTTTCTTCAATACTGTGTCCTTACCTACTATGTCGAGGTATTTGACCACGCTCATTTTGAGCAGAGCGCTCATATCATATGTCATTGTAGTGACTTTGGAACCATCGGCCAATTTATCTTCGCCTTTCGACAAAACACATCCTAAATACAACCCGACCTCGGTTTCCGGTTCAATGCGTAGCTTGGATCGGAGTAGGTCCCAACCTTTCTTCAAGTTCTCCTTGGGCCCTGCCAACTTCAAGTCGTCCACATATATCACTAACAGCAAGTCTAGCTTTTCGTGGTAATACATCGACGGCCATTCTGGTCCGACGGGTTTGAACTCCAATGCACGTACAGATTCGTCGCAATGTTGCTCCCACATCGTTCCAGAGTCTGGATGTCCGTATAATGCTTTGTTCACACGACACATAGGGCGTTTGAGACCCCTTCTGGTGATCTCCTCTTGCAAGTGCTTGGGCCATGCTTCCCACGGGAGTTCAGCCCAACACGGTACACCGCCCAATAATGCTTGGATATATGCTCGAATGGCGTCTGCCACCTGCACATCATTACCTTCCAGGCAACCGTAGAAATCGGCCCATCGAGCAGCTTCGAATGTAGCTGGAGAGTTTCCAAGATCTTGGAACAGCGCTGCCTCGAAGTTCTGGTTCTTCACTTGATCTCCGAGTAGAACCCCTCGCCCTTTGAACTTCCTCTTCGGGTCATCGTCAGGCAGTTGGTAGTTCTTTTCCACACATATTCCATGTACTCTTGCTAAGTGAACTTCTTCCCCTTTCTTCTTGGAGGTTGCCACTATCTCATCATATTCTCTCAGCCACGACCCGTCAAATGTTTCCTCATCCCAGAGTCCGCCCCACTCATCCAACATAGATTGCATTGCCTTCTTATTGGATAAGATCTCAGCACGGCTCACAGGTCTTGATACCACAGCGTTGAACAACCTATTGCCCATAAGTTTTGGGCGATGTTGCGTATCACGCACTACACATGGCATCGTCGGAAATGGTTCATCAACTATATCGTTGTCAATGGGATCACCAGTGATGCAACAACATATCTGACCGTTCAGTGGATTGTAGACGTTCTCCGTCTTCCAAGCCGCCACAGCAAGATTGTCATCGCTGTCCTCCCACATGGCACTCTCGTCCCAATCGGTGAGGAATTCTTCATCACTGGGGACACATGTGGACTCGGATGTAAAGGATTTAGGTGACCATGGGTCCTCATCATCATCAGTGTCCCACTCCATAAAGGTAGTAGGCATAGCCAAGCTTGGTCCACCTTCACCCTTCTCTTCCTCGCCCTTAGACTTCTTTTCTTTCTTGGACTTCTTGTCCTTCTTGGTTTTCTTATCCTTCTTGTCCTTCTTGGACTTCTTTTCACTACCTCCTTCATCACCCTTCTTGACGTCTTCCAGGTCCTCCAAGAGTTCATCAGGCTCCTCGTCCTCCTTCTTGTCCGTACTGCTCCCAAGTCCTTTCGCTTTCTTCGACAATCTATCCACGACCCTGTCTACATGCTTCCCGGCCTTCTTGGCTATAGCTCTATCTTTCACCGATAGCTTCTGCCATTCTTCAGGTGTAAGGTAATCCTTGGGTCTTGGTGAGTTGTGGAAGAGTCGCCTTCCATCCGATCCCACTCTATATAGACGACCGTCCTTTGCGATCTTGACACGTTCGCCGTCGTTGTTCAAGTAAATTACGTTGTCACCTGGCCCCCCGACGGAGTAGTGATCGGGACCGGAGTAGTCCTCTTTCTTCTTCTCTGCGAGCTCCTCCGTTTTCTCATCCTCGATCGCGTCAATTTCGCTAGCTTTTGACTTCAGATCCCCGTCTGGTGGATCAGGCGCATCATCGTCGCCGTCTTGATCGTCGCTGTCGTCGGGATCGGGTAACTCGGGATTGGTAGGTGCATCTGGAGAACCGGCTCTCTCCTTCAGGACTTTCATTCCTTCGAGAGTGCTGTTCAACCTCTCGTACTCTTTCTTCAAAGGGAATTCTATTCCGTCGTCTTGGAAGATCTTCTCTGTGATGTGAGGAGTAATCAATTTCCTCAACGGTCTCTCGGCATCATAGCCTAGATTCTGTTGTGCGAAATCGCTTATAGCCCATACTTTGTATTTCCTCGACCAGTTCATCCCGGTCCCCATAACGTATCCTGCGAAGATGCCAGGTATGCTCTTGGGGTCGAACTTGTGATCCTGGTCCCTTTCTCTCGCGTCACTAGGTTTGAAGAATACCTTCGCCCCGAGTGGTATCACCATGCCTGGGAATTCGCTCTTGTGCAACTTCAACCATGCACTGCTGCCATCGCTCAGCTTCTCGATGTTCAACAAATGGCTTACGCACTCCACTGCAAATGGCCAAAAACATGGTGGTAGTCCGGCTTCTAGTAGGCATGTCGATGTGGTAAGCATCATGAACTGATTGTTTCTTTCGGCGAGTGAATTGTTCTGGGGATGTCCTGGAAGCGACTGGTCTAGTGGAATCCGGAGTTCCTTGAGTGCTGCTTCAAATTGTGGCGCATCATCCGAGTAAGCGTTGGTGACCTTTCTCTTACCGATATAGTGCTTCATCGCCTGCACCACTTCGTCACTATTGCTTGCTTTCAAAGGATAGCCCCATATCACACCAGTGAACCGATCTCGAATCACCAATACATCCTTATCCGGCATGATCCCATCTCTCGCCATCTTCTGAGTGTTCATGAGATCGAAAGTGATGAGGTCACCGAATGCCTTCAATTTCCGTTTGAAAGCTCCCTTGCTAGTCTTGTAGTGCTTCATCTTTGCTCTCACACATGATTTGCAGTATGGATTCTTGTATCGGTGCGTCATCAGGTGCAATATGGATTTCGCCTCGTTCTTCAGCGCTCCTGGTTTTGATAGTCTGGCTTCCCCGTCAATCACATCGACTTCCAATAGCCCCTCTTCGTCTTCACCAATGTCACTCTCCTCTCGTTCAGAATCCGCATCACCTCCATGTTCGTCGTCTTCGGCTTCTTCAGGTTGACCTTCGTGACCACGATCGATTCTCGGATCTCCTCCGTCATATTCCTCTTCAGGAGAATATCCGTCGTCACCGTGTTCCTCTGGTTCTCCTTCGACGCCTGCAACAGCTGGATTGATATTAGATTCACCATCCTGACCTCTCTGGTTATCTTTCTTCTTTCTCCTCCGTCTCCGTGGTTTCTTGGGCGGAGGTTCCTCTTGTTGTGTCTCCTGACCTGCTGTGGCCTCGTCTTCATGCCCCACACCTGACAGTATGCGATGAAGTATCGTAGCCAAGCCGTCTGGTCTTGGTAAACATCTCCCGTCATCATCATTCACCTTGATGTAGGGTATGTTGTCATGCACCGATAGCGGAATCTTGTTCGCGTTCTGGTCGATGAGGTATGGCAATTGATTTGCCGGCCATACGAATGAGTACCCTTGTTCCATGCACCGTTTCCCGATGGAAAAGACTGATGGTGTGCTCTCCAACACGAGTGCCTCGGACATCATGGGTAGTTCGTCCACATTGATGTCCACCATCTCTGATGTACTAGTTACACCATTCGCTGTCATGAAGCTCACGGATTTGGGTCCTTCCTTGGTGGTAAGGCCCATGGCATTGACTTTCTCTCTTTGAGATCAAGTCGTGTCCACATCCCGTGTCCATGATGAAGCGTATCGGTGGTCCATCATACCTCTCCACAGCCATGAACATCGTGTCTCCTGGTATCGTGTAGTTGACAGAATCCTTCCTTACTACCTCGCTGGTGTTGAAGTCAGACAGGTCGACGTTCACCTCGATTCCTTCATCTTGAGTGATTTGTATCCATGCCTTGGCAATGTGTTCAGCAGAGTATAGCTCCATCATCTTACCTTTGGCATGTGCTACTCGCGCAGCTATATTGCTCACTCTGAGGGCTCTCAACGACGAAATGAGCTCGGTATCCACCTTCTGCACCTCACTCTTCTTCTTCCTGAGGGGACGGGTGTTTAGCTCGTTACCAGGATCGCAGGTGAACGTGGTCACATTCGCCTGGTCATCGAATCTGACTTTAAAGCGAAGCGCCAACTCACCTTGTTGTACGTTGGGAAGTGCGGGTTGTACGTCCTCGTCATCACTCTCGATGTCTCCGCAAAGCATGAAGGCTGGCGCAGCTGGTTTGGGCTTGGCTTTGCCTTTAGCCTCCTGTTTTGTAGCAGGAGCAGCGTGATGCTGACGTCGGCATTTGTCCCCGAACTTGCACGATCCTTTCTGCCAATCCCAACAGACCTGATCCTTCATTGGCTTAGGGCTACTGCTCCTGCCACCAGGACTCTTTGATCTGTCACCCTTGAGGCTTTCTGGTTTCTTAGCAGAACTTTTGTGCTTCTCTTGGTGACTAAACTTGCATTTGTCTCCTCTAGAACATCCGTTTTTCCCATGGAAGTGGAAGGCGCATCCTATCTTGGACGTATCTGCTGGGGTCGCTGACCTGCCACGATCCCCCTTTGGGCTCTTCGTGGTTGATCTTCCACGATCCTGCTTCTTGTCCTTCTTGTTGTGGTCCTTCGGATTAGCCTGAGGAAGTACTGGAGCGGCGTCATGCTTCGGTGGATCGGCCTTGGTATTCTTGGGTTTCGCTTTAGGGTCCTTCTTCTCCGCCGCTGGTGTGGCTTTCACGAGGTTCCCAAAAGCTTTTTCCCTTTCTTTCTTGTTTGTGGTCTCGATTGATTTCCGTATCCACTTCGCCATGATTTCTCGTAACTTCTGATAGGTCTTATCCGGATCCTTATCCAACATGTTGTCGTACACGGACAAGTCTAACGCCATAACTTTGGAATCCTTAATCTTGTCCCAAAGCAGGTTGCGGAGTGCTTTGTCAGGAAGCATGTCATCCGCATCCATACCTGATATGATCTCATCCCACTGTCCAAGGAATCTGGATAGTTGGTTATCCCCAGGGAACTTTAGATCGAATAAGTGCTTGGATGCATACATCACATCGACGTTGTCGGCACTCCGGAAACTGTCGACGATCAACGCTAACATTTCTCGTCCCTTGACCATCCCAGGAGTTGTGCCTCTCGCACGTCTCTGCATCATCTGCCTCACTTTCAGTTGTACGTCATGAGATCTCTCACCTGCTGCGTGGATGATCGTATGTAGGGTGATACCTAGCTTAGCGTCTATGCTAGCGAATCTTGCTTCGCCTGATGTCTCGAGTAGAAATGGGTCATAAGGTGATCTGAAGGCATCCGAGAGCCACTGGATCCAGTCTTCTTGTCTTTCGTCGCCCGATGCCGTCACGACTGCCGCTACAACCTGGGATTTCCAAACCTCCAGGTCGTGTATCTTGGGCCATGCAGGGATGTTGATCTTCTCGTGTTCCTTCCGAGATATCTTGGAGCCACCTGAGCTGGAGGATGAAGCGGCACCATGTTCGGTTGCGGCTGCATTCTCAGCATTCAAGCGCTCCTCTTCGTACCTCCTCCGGTACTTATTCCTCTCATCTCTGAGCCGTGCTGCATGCGCTTCGAATTCCATCATGTCCTGTTGGTTCTGCATCATACCTTCGTAGTACTCCATTGCCTCTTTCTCCTCGGACCTTAATGACTTTTCGGTACGTCCAAGTTCCGCTCTAAGCTTGGTCATCATCTCGTTCTCCACATTGGGTTCTGATCCCATGTCTGGTGGTTTCAACTTCAGTGCGACCTTCAGTTGTGCTTCACTTGCGCTCGATTCGATCAATTCTTCCTGAAGACATTTCAGCATCCTCTCTTTACGTAGAATGTCTTCTTCCAACATGTTCACCTTGACTTCGGCTTTCTTGAGTTCGGCGTTGGATGGTTGAGACGGTCGATCGGATCCTTGAATCCTCGCCTGTGTCAACTCCTCGTTCGCCTTCTTCAATTGCTCCCTGATGGTCATGATGAAATTGTCCTGATTATTAGATCGGTTGTTGAGCTCCTCATTCTCTTCTGATAACCATTTGATCTTGCTTGTATACATTGCTTCCCTCATCTTCATCTCTTCAGCATATTCGTGTTTGTTCCTGGCACTCTGCCTTTGTATTCCAACTAACTCCTGCCTGCACAGGTCCTTGACGTTCTCAGCATCTGCGATTGTAGTCATGACCTCGGTTACGGCTCGATCTCTTTCCGCCGATATAGCCTGGCTCTCTTCCGTGCCGATGTTCACAACTTGACTAACCATCTCTGCGCTGTTGCGATCAGCGTACTCCCCTAACTGGGTGAGACGATCCCGCATTGCCACACGATCAGTGTCAATCTGGTATTGCAAATCGTGTGCTGCTGAGAGCAAACAGTCTCTGGATTCTGTAAGTTGGGAGATCCTTCGTTGATTTCCATATCCTTCGACATAACATTCTTCGAGGTGTGCCATCACTACTTCGTGGACTTCGGTCTCGTGTTGTATAATCTGGTTCTGTCTCTGCTCACATTCGACCATCCATGCGTTTTGGTGGTTCAACATATGCACTTCGGCAAGTAGTTGTGCACACTTCGCATTGAGGTCTCCATCGGCCCGTGCTAGCTGTAGGTTGTCAGTGCTTGCCCTTGCTCCATCTCCAGCTTCGCTGTCCGACGGTACTGGTACAGTTGACCCATCCTCCAATGCTAACACTCTCACTGCTCCGGTGTCAGTCCTCCTCCTTGTCTCCCTAGGGCTACGGCCTGACCTCGGTGTCCCCCCCGGTGGTGTCGATTGCGCTGACGGGGAACGACTTCGTGCTCTACCTGTCGCAACTTCTCTCACCACTGTCAGAGTCTCCGCTTCGATCGTACCTGGACTAGAGTTGTGGGATGCACTCATCCGATCTGCGGCCGCAGCAGCTGCTCCAAAAGATGCAGTGCTGGCGTCGGATTGGTCCGTCTTCAGTGACTGAGGGTAACTGATCTATCCGATGCGTGTGCGTTTAGATGGTGTTGTGTAAGGCCGTAGCTCGTACCCAGCTCAAAGGAGTCTGGATACGGCTGATAACCTGCGAACGGATGGAAAGTTGTGCCCTGGCCCCGTTCTAGCCCTTAGTTCAACATGAAGCTCGCGCGCTAAAGCTCCTTTTTACCTGGTTGGGCACTTGAGCCAAAAGTATATGGCATGTACCTGTATAGCAACTATACTGGGACCTCATCCCTATTGACATCTTTACAATGAGGTTTGCAAGTGCCAAATGCTCTCAAAACGTGGTTTCACGCTTTCGGTGGTCCTTAGGTACAACCACGAAGGTGTGGCATGTTTGATCCTAGAGTGCAATCTCAATGAATAAACAGCAACCCTTGAATTGCGCAGGTTGAAGCTCAAAGACTCTTGAAGGTTGGAACTGCCGGCATGACAGGTCACAAAATTGATCCGCAAGTCACGCGCGACGGCTCCAATGCCAAAGAGGCAGAATATATTCGGCTCAAGTACATTTAGGCAAAGCATGCAATGGAGCAGGTGGCTGACGAGCTTACTTTGTCAACCCAATCTTGCTAAAGCAACCTTCTGCAAAACTATGGTTTCTGGCCGCCTGAGCACTGCAGGGCTGACATAGCCGCTACCATCCAGATCAAAGGTCCGTCGCACATCAATCCCCGCAAGGCGGTCCTGGAGGCAATCGGCAATCTGAACGCAGCACCAGGGCGAAGGCACTTTGTTCAAAACATGATCAAACTTTTCAAGTTGCCCGCAACGTGGGGCAAAGCTCTGAGTCACTGAGGCTGATCGGAAAAGCGGAATCTGTCGGGGCGGGATCTTGCCTACATATAATATATATATATCATCTAGAGTAGGGAAAGAAAAAATAACTGTGCAGTTGACAAGCGCAAAAGGAGTACAGTGGTTCTTGTCAAGCGATGGCAATGCACCTGCTGCCTGGCAAGGTGGGGGCGGAAATTCTACAGAACATGACTATAATAGAGACCCCGACGTAACCCATAGATCGACAAGAGTCCCGCACTACGCCAACCATGCCACTCACCAGCGGCACACCGCATTTACACACATGTTTGCTTTTCCTCAATGGAATGGCATGGAGCCACGTAAACGCCGAGGCCTCACCAAATCGCATGGCACAGCGATCTGGTGAAAATAATTTCGCCACACCGACTGCACTTGCACTACAAAGGTGCCAGTTCTGAGCCGGGAGCTTCCAGAAGCTACTCCACGCGCTACATTTATATTTACTGGCTATCTCTCCAAAAAGTATTTCGTGCAGACCTCCGCAAATCTTGACATCATGAACGAGACTTCCTCGAATCTTGACATCTTCAAGCTTCAAAGTTGAGCATTTTGTGCGAGACTTCCTCAAGTTTTGACATCTTCAAGCTGTAAATAGGCATTTCATGTCAGGCTTCCTAATTTTTGACATCTTCAAGCTTCAAAATATATAAGCATTTCGTGAGGGACTTCCTCAAACATCGCGTCAAAATGAGGGTTTCGCATGAGACTACCTTAAATTTTGATATCTGCAAGCTGCAAAAACGCTTTTTGCGCGAGACTTCCTCATTTCTGACATCTCTGAGGCCCTTGTACAAGACTTCCTCCAATGTTGACAACTTAAAGCTTCAAAATCGCATTCAGTTCGAGATTTGCTCCACTTTGCCCAGGTTAAAGCTTGAAATCGCACATTTTGTGAGACACTTCCTCAACAGCTCAAAGCTGAGCAACTCTGATACAGTACTGTTGCTGGCAACTGCTGCTACTTGCACCATTGTTGCTGTGCGACGGTTGCTTACGCTACTGTTGCTGTGCAGCTGTTGCTTACGATAATGTTACCGTGAAACTGTTACGCTACTGCCGCTAGTGTCCCTGTGCAACTGCTACTTGCACTACTTTTAATGTGCAACTGTTACTGGCGCTACTGTGGCTGCGCAACTGCTACTTACGGTTCTGCTACTATGCAACAGTTACTTACGTTATTGTTGCTGTATAGCCGTGACATACGCTACTGACACTGTGCAGCTGTTGCTTCCATTACTGTTACTGTGCAACTGTGACTTGCTTGCGTTACTTTTAGTGTGCAAGTGTTACTTACCTTCTAAATGTCCGTGACATCAAGTTTTCCAGTATATAAACTTCCTTTGACACAAGTATCTGCCACATCCAGGGTTCTTTTTATACAAATTCTAGACTCAAGACCGCCACTTCTGTTCAAAATAGCAAATCAACAGCAACAGCACGGGTCCATCACATGGGCCAACATCCTCTCTCTAGGCGACATGCTCCTGAAATGCATGGATGCGATGGATCGAAAAAATCATCCTTTGAATTGCTCTCAGTTCGGGCGTGATGCATTCAATGCTGCAGGGTTTGCTGGGTCCGCGGCTGCTTTTTGGCACAAGGCCTTGGGGATATCGTCACAGTTAGGCCAAAGAAAGCATTTGCTGCCCGTCTGACATACAAACCCACACGCATCAGCGTATGATGTATCATGCAAGCGCGTTGATCCGTTCCATCTGTTTAGTTTACACAACAGTGAAAATGCCACATGAGTGCAATGAGGCCGTCTTGGAGACATTGAAAAGAAACTGTGCGACTGGCAATTGTCCCTCCCTCACTCTCTCTCTCTCTCTCTGCATCTGTCTACGCATACTGTAAACTGGTGCATATATATATATATGTACAAACCGACATACGCTCATGGCTAGTTGCTCTGCAAACCTCTCCAGCATCTTGGTCTTTACACAGAGCCAAGAGCATGACTGGTCGACGTCCAGCGGACCCAAAGGCCGCATGCAGCCTGCATCAAGATAGAATGTGGAAAACCGGAAGCAACTACTGACTTAGGCGTACAGTGTTCAAAGAAAACCTCATCCAGAGAAAGGCCTCACAACATGTGACTGACCAACCCAACAGCAAAGCGACTTCCCCACCCAGTCTCTCACACCAATCTGAACCACTCTCACGCCAACTGGAAACCAACCCTTCGATCAGTGCACCCTTTTTGGCGCAGTGTGAGATTGTCAAGCAAACACGGTTTTGATTCAATACCAAACCCAAAAGAGGGAGAAATAGGAAGCATCTTGAGTTGGTGAAGTTCGTTGCTGTGATTTTGAGAAACTGTCAAAGTAAGAGACATGTTGGCTGGATCCAGGAGAGTTTGCCAAAAAGGGAACATCTGATGTCTGTTCTGTCTTTCTTTGGTGTCACCTCCTTGCCGTTCACAACGCAGACCATATGCTGACCCCACCTCTGGTCGATCCTTGACTGCTGAGAAATCTGTCACCCATGGCTGCAGCACTTTGGCTGCTTGGATGTTTTGAGGGACTTGTTCCTCAAAGTTCCTGAGAAAAGCCCTACCACGGCTGATCTCTCTCTCTCTTTCTCTAAGACAATGTGTATATATATACTAATATAGTCATATAGTATATCGGGAGGTGTTGCCAAAGGAGAATCTTGTTGCTCTTGATGCCGTGTATCAGCTAAGTAGCCTTAGTCGCCCTTTCCAGTCCCGGCGTGTGTATGTGTGTATGTGTTGAGTTGTTGAAGGGTTATCAAGAATTGCATGTGTCTGTGGCTCTGGTGCTGTTTGTCTCTTTCTGGAAAGTTGCCTGCCCACCCAGCATTGTGAAACCTGCGGTCCCGGCAAACAAATTGCTTGTGGCCAGCTTGGCGTCCTTCAACCCAAGGAACACATAAGAATTCACAAACCATTTCGCACTAGAATAGGATGCAAGAAAACTGAAACGTTTCCTGGCCACACCCTCTCGCTCGAGCACATGCGGGAAACCCTTCCTACACTGCAGTTTGTTTGGAGAGTTCGTCGCCTCACGCTGAAAATTGTCCGCCCGGGCTCATTTTTGTTCACAATCACAATCACCCAAGCGTGTGCCCGGCCCAGGCGTCAGAATCGAACAGTCTTTCGGAGCTCCTTCAAACCTTTGGCTGTGCAAATTGGCTGGACATTTTCTATGGTCGCCCACCTCTAGTAGCTACTGGAGCTCTCAGGAGCTACCGGTTGACTGAATGGGCGATACATCATGACTTGTGATGTTGGATATGCTTTGCAAATACGCCTGCAAAGAGAAAAATAGTTTGGGGCGACAGCAGGTGCATTGTCCGTTAGCTATAGTCATATCATACCCTTCTTCTGGATTGAGATCGTGTTTTTTCTTGCGTTTGGGGGTAAGGCATTAATACCATCAAGGTAAGACAGGCTTTATGATGCCCTGTTTCCAAAGAGTTTCCAACACCATGCATAAACTTGACACCACTTCTGGGGTGCCAGCGTTCGTCCGCTTTCATCGCACGATTTCGGAGCCTCATCACTTGGTTTGTCAGTTTGTCACTCTGCACGAGCTTCAAACACTGTCAAACACGTTTGCCTTCACATCTTTCCCAGCAGCAGTAGGTGTGTTACCACTTGAACTCTCACTGAGGTAGTGTCTCTTCCATCTGGGGCAGCTTCATGGAATTCACTCGCACACTATCGACCTGCACTTTGCTACACAAAACTGGGCTGAGAGGCCCAAAAATGCCTGCACATACACAACTCAGAAGCTCAACCGGCCCATTTGAAGAATGGATTTCAACACCCAGTCTCTCGACTGCAAACCATCCAGGTGCAGAACACTTTGCAACAGCGTGTCGATGAAGCCAGCCACCTTTCGCTCTGCACATCTTCAGTGATTGAAACGCCTCTTTCGCTTGCTCTCTGAAGCCCGCACCTCTGTTAGCTGCAGTGATGTCTCTGCATCGGAAAAGTTTGCTTCGACCTCTTCGAGCGGAAACGGAGGTGCAACCTTCTGAGGGAAAGAGCCGTCTCAGCAAAGCTGTGACCAGTGACCAGTATACATTACGGCCAACAGCTCGCAGCAACATATTACCTACAGCTCGCAGCTACTGCACTTGGATTCCACACCCGCTTGGACAGAGACATCAACCTTGCCTCTGCCTAGCAATACGCTGAGCATCTTTGTCGTCGATGCGGCTTCTCTGTCCCCTTCTACATTGCTCTACAGTCCTCAAAAGGTACAAAATCTGTCAGGATACCTACTTGAAAACCAAAAATGCAAAAATGGTGGAAAGGGCGGTCGAAGCGTCTTTGTAGTGCGGTGCCTTCTTTCATCGAAGTCCATGTCATGCTCGCCGCTCTTGGTTGCGAGCTTTGCAGGCTACAAGAAAGAAAGCGAACAAAAGTACCTAGCAGACCTGGCCAAACGTGGACAAACTTCGAATGTAAAGACAGCCAGGTTGCTTAGTTGTGCGCTGAAGCCAGGGCACGTGATATCATGATATCCGACTTTCTGTGATATATGATACTTGAGGCCAACGGGGGGGGCGAAAGCTAGCGCTCCAGAATGGGAAAGTGGAGGGCAGCGAGGTAGAATGGGAAAGTGTTTCACTCTCGTCAACATCACTTGCAATGAGGGATAAAATCACACCAGGTGCACGATTTACAAATACATCTCGAAGCCGAATAGGCTTTGGTAGCAGCGGGTCTGCATGGAGTAGCAGAAGGCAGGACGCCTTGCACAAGTTGGGCGGGGCAAACGATTCCAGGTGAAGAGTCCTTTATATGTGGCTCTTTGCCCGGATCCTCCTGCGAGAGAAGAGAGAGAAGAGAGACGGAAAGACGAGAGACAGAGAGGAGAGAGAGAGAGAGAGGAGAGAGAGAGATGAGAGAGAGATGAGAAAGAGATGAGGGAGAGCTGAGAGAGAGATGAGAGAGAAATGAGAGAGAGATGAGAGAGAGAGAGAGACAGTGAGAGTGAGAGTGA